>MJUU01045817.1:0-61397 GCA_002080025.1 Modiolus philippinarum
AGTAACGAATAAGGAATAAGGAATAAGTAACCAACTTGACGCCCCTCTAAAACTCAATATTTCTCCCCAAATTGATGAAAAATGGGAATTTTCAGTATTTCAGATTTGTCCATAGTTAACTGTTAAATCGCAATATGTATCAAATCTATAGAATATATCTGCAGATATGCAAATTAATTGTTCTAAGCGATACATTAGATGTCTTAAAACATTGTTTAGAAAAACAAGGGGTGTTGAATGTGACTCTAGATACCAAAAATCTTACCCCTACCCCAACACATTTCCCCCAAAATTGTCAATATTTTTTCTGTGTTGGGATAAAAATAACCACCATACGCAATTTCTGCGTTGCATATAACAAAGTTGCATGAATACTATCATGATTTGGTATTTCAAATCCCAGTTGTCATCTTAAACTCAATATTTTGTCCAAAATTGATAAAAATGGAAATTTTTAGCATTTCAGATTTGTCCAAAATTCACTTTTAAATCGTTATATGTGGCAAATCTGGAGGATTTATTTGCAGATATGCCAATTTATTGTTTTAACCGATACGTATGTTATTTAAAAACACTGTATAGAAAAATATGGAGTGTTCAATTTGTCTCTAAATACTAAAAATCTTACCCCTACCCCAACAAAATTAAACTAAAAAATCTCCAAAATATGACCGTCTGTGCATATAAATGAACAAAGCATACTAATGTTTTACTTTCTTTGCAAAAGATGCATTTGTTACATCATACTATGTAATTTTGACACCAAAATATGGGTAAAATTGAATATTTTGGACGATTATCGTGAAAAATGGGAATTTTCAGTATTTCAGAATTTTCCGAAATTCCAAGTTAAATCGCTGAATAACTGCCCATAAACCGGGCGCATGATCTTATTTTTGATAAATGGGAGGCTCTGTGTGTTTTGGTGTTTGAAAATGATATGTGATTGGACCTTTATACAATGTTAAAAGCTTTTCAAGCAGAAAAAAATGAAATAAATTGTGTTGAATATGTGTGGTAAGGGGTAATATGTTTGTAATTTATGAGACTGTAGTTAGTCTAAAAGGTTTAAAGGCATACTTTCTAATTGCTTAGATATGATGAAACGATATTTAATCAACATTTCCAAGTTATATATCAATTTCATGAAGTATTTGCATCTCAAAGTCAAAACAGCAGAAATTCTGAAAAACGGAAAATTCCCATTTTTCATACAATTTCGGACAGAAGAGTCGAAGTCAGACCTTTTGAAAAGTTTTAATCTCCTTAAATGATCTTCTGCATGTCAGTTGTAGTGAAATACACGCTAGAATTCCCATTGAACATTATCTTTTTATCATTTAGAGCCTGAATATTTCAAATTTTCTCTTAATTTTTAGGGAGAGGGGTGCTAATTTTGACATTTATGAAATTATAATATATCTGAAACTAAAATTTTTGCGTATAATTTGTTGCTAACATATCTTATAAATTGTTATTGCATCGGCAATTATTAGATATATATTCAGATTTTTACGACCCTTAAGTCAAAAAGTCGAAATTGTGAAAAATATAAAATTCCGAAAAATTCCATTTTTGAAAAATTTTATAACGAAAATCAAAATTTTATGGACTTTAATGGTTTTATTTTCCAACATTGTATCACAACTGATAAGTTAGGCATAAAAAGTAGATCAAATGACGAGGGTTGTTTATCTGAAAGGAATTGACAGCCTAAAATCGACATTTTCGGAATTTTTTGCAGGGGTAGGGTAGATTTTTTGTATCCCCAGATCATAAAATTGGCGTAAAGTACCCAAACTTGTGTTCACTGTAAAGCATATTAAATTAGCTTTAATTTGATGCCAAATTTCAGTACATATTACTTATCTGTAAAAAGTTATGGAGCTTAAAATATGAAACTTATGTTAAAACGAAAATACAATAATTTTTCGGGTGTACTATAAAAGTGGCCCTATACTGTCTATGCGTGCAGGTTATGTTCCTGTTAACATAATTTATTTTGAAGAGAGGACATAGAAGGACTGAAAAAAAGCGGTCTGGTTCGGAAGTGGGGGGGGGGGGTGCACGGAAAGTGTTTCCAGCCCACGGACTACTACAAGCTAACAATAATACTTTAAATTGATTTGTTTCGGGTCTAAATACAAAATACCAAAGTTACTGTAAATGAGAAAAAATATTTACCCGATATTATTTATTATTTGAAATATCAAATGTTTGCTTCCATTTTATGAAATCATCCATACAATGTCAATTTCAGTTCCGGTGTTCTATAGCCATTTTCCCCCATGCCAGTTTTTCCGGGGAAAAAATTAGCATATGCTAATTTTTCCCCGGAAAATTTGGCATGTTCCAAACTTTCCCCCTTAAGGAACAAGGGGTAAATATGAGACCATTGCCATTTTTCCCCTTTCATATGCTCATTCCCCCTAATGTCAACATTGATGGTATGCAAATTTAATTAGTGGAACCTGTGAGAAAAGACTTCTGCTTAAAACCCCTCCCCAAAAAAATAACTACAAAAAAAATTAAAATAAAAACAAGAATTAAAAATAAAAAGAAAAGCAACTTGGTCAATATCAATTATTAATTTATGGTAAAATTTTACAAAAAAGATTTACAGACCGATAGGCAATCTGCAAAGTTCGGAGTTAACCTGTCCAAGGGTTTTCCAGTTAGATACGTGAAAAATTGATTCTTTCGTTAGCGAGATGACCTGTGAAATTTACCAGGACACTTTACGCAATACCACTCTGGCTGAATCATCGGCGGCAGCGGCTCTCAGCGTTGGCATCACTTGTCATCTCATACATATTGCTTTAATGTATTATATATGTCGGTACATTTTTTAAATCTAATTTTCTTTTAACATGGAATGCATTCTTCAATTTCTGATGTGTGTTGATCCTTTTCTACCCCCTTTTCACCCATAGCACCTACGGATCCAAAAAAAGGGGATTCCAATGGGTTTCCATAAAAAGGGGGTTCCAGACCATTATTTACCGATCTTTTGTAATTCGTGCCTAAATTTTGCACAACTGAAGATTTAATTTTTTTCAAGAAAAAAGGGGCCAAACTCAGGGAGCCCCTCCCACTGGATCAGCCAATTAATGGTAATATTATTGAGTGAAAACATGATTAAATATCCGAGTTCAGTTCTCAAAACTAAGTTTTTGAATCATATTTCTACAGTCTCAGGTGTTAAATACAAAAGTTTTGAAGCTCGAACATTAATTGTTTTTTGCAATGATAATCAGGATATATTTTACATTATTTCATATCAGTGAAATATGATTTCTTTTCATTAGCTGAGACCCTTCCACGTGGTATTGATTAAAGTAAGTTAAAACGTCAAGCGGGCATTACCATGTGATAGTGCCTGTGCATTACCATGTGGAAGTGCCCGATTGTAATTGTAGAAAAATGTCTCTGGTTTTAAGACGATTTCGGTGCAATATTGTGTCTATGACTGGCATGTATTAAACGCTTAAACTGCAATTGTTTCTGGGTTTTAACAATAAATGAAAAAGTGGTCATTATCGTGAAATTTAGACTGCCCTTTGGACAGTGGTGTTGACCTCGATGCAGATAATGACCTCGCCTTCAGCTCGATCATTATCTCCCGTTGTAATGACCACTTTCTCATCTAAATACCGGAAATGACATAAATGCATAACTATTTGCTGTGCGTGATGAAGTGGACGAAAATTAATATAAACCGGAGAACATAAATCTAAAAACAATGTACCACGGTCACCTTCAGGGATCGAACCCACGACCTCTAGCATTGTGGGTAGTCACCTGACCGACTGAGCTATAAAGAATTCAACCGTTAGCTCAATAGATTTACGGGCTATTACTAGAACACAGTTAGACCATCCTGTCACACTTCTCCAACCCTATGAGTCACCATGCTTTTGCTGTGTATGACTCTTAAAACACAAATCTTTGCACAATCCTTGGTTAGCTCCATGTAACTACTGAGAGGGATTTGAAGATAGGCGCCAAATGTAACGGGAGACGGGAGACCATGAATATCCATACAAAATTCATCATTTCGGGTACTAAACCCGGGACCTCTAGCACTCTTACCAGGCCTCTAAATATAGATCCGTTAGCTTAGTGATTTATTTTCGAAGTAAATCTTCTGCCTACTACAACACGAAGGTAGGCCGTCCTGGAACAAAGGCAAGAAAAAAGAAATTTCAATTTGCATATTTTACAAGTGCTTATCTGACTTCAATAAAAATGTTCCATCACCAAAACACAACTTGCATTACGTAAATAACATTTATTGGATTGATATTGACGACATTATCATCACTCGTACATTTCATAACCTGGTCAAATGGCAAGGGAGTATTTATACTCGATAACAGAATTTATATGGTGTCAGGGTGATTGAGTAACATGTAATGTTACTAATCAAGGACAAAGGGTATGTGAATTATTAGAGTACTATGACAAATGTGCTTTTTTTATTAAAAAAGGTCCGGGTCCGCATGTCAAATTTATTTTAGATGTTTCATACAAATTTCAGAGATCTACTGACAGAGATTATCGCAAATATTATGTGGTCTTCAGAAAAGAATAAATAATCTTTCTTAATATGGGAATAAATGGGGACTGACAGTAAATGTAAAGAAAACAAAAACCATGCAAAACAATACTTAATAAGTATTCCAGCTAAGGGTCGTGTAGTGGGCGACACACCAAAAGTTTTTTTTTTTTTTTTTGGCTTAGGTTTATTCATTTGGTCATGAAAACACCCCAAAAAGTTTTTACATTCGAACGAGATAATTTTGACTGGTTATATAGAGAAACAAGATGTGTTTGTGAAACACTATATATGCCCACAGATTCTACAGTAAAATATATGAAAATACACAATTTAACCCATTTTTGACCTCTTTGACCTTGACCTTTGACCTATTTTTTTTTTTTTTTTGCATATTTATGTTCCTCTTGACTAGACTTATACACTTGCCAAGTATTAAAAGTCTATCATACATATTTCAAAAGTTGTTTATTACCATAAAAATACCCAATTCAACCCCTTTATTGAAACAGATGAAGCCCCTCTTGTTTATTGAAATGGTTTAATAGTTAAATGTATCTGTTTAAACATGCTATAAGAAACCAAAGAAAAACACTGCAACAAGATCTGACAAAAATTTAAAAATTCATTTGTTTTCGTTTGTCCAGTTTGGGCCTCTTGTTTCTCAAAAACGGTAAATGCTACCTCAAATCTGTCGGCATACTACAGTTGCGCAATTTTATTAGTAATAACATAAAACAAACCCCGTCTAAATAGGATAAATAATATGGATTCTACAATAAAATGTGTGAAAACAGCCAATTTCACCCCTTTTTAACCTCTGTGACCTTGACCTTTGACATGACCTATTTTTGCATATTTATAATCCAAATGACTAGACCTATACACCTGCCAAGCAATTTTTAAATTTAACTATCGAGAGTGGATAAAATATGGTAATAATCGGGATAAAGTGGTGTAATCTTTTTCTCTAATGATCAATCATTAACACCGAGAATTGTATTCCGAATAGATTTGGCGGGAAATAGCACGGGGCTTTATTCAACATACGTTGAATAAAGAAAATTTATCTAACGGGTCAAAACCGGTTTAAACTTGACATATCATTAGAGAAATTTTGATACTTTAGCATTTGTTAATAAATCACCTATATAAAAGCATCAAAAATGTTTTAAGAATAAAAAGGCTCAACAAACATAATTGTAAGAGCAGAACTGAATTCTCTCCCTATTGAAAATTATATTAAGAAAGATAAATGAACCCTTTTTATGAAGAAGCTTCTGATTCATCGAAAGTTTTGTATGAACATGGTACCTATTCATGGCGAGCAGATGCAAAAATTGTAACAGTGTAACCACAGGGACTTGCTCCCGGTCTAGAAAAAAAAATTACTATCCAACATGAATCTCGGAGAAAAAAACACAAAGGGAAATCCTATGTAGGGTACCCCGCTCGCTTCGTTTAAATTTTTTCTAAATAAAACAAACAAAACCTACCTTCATGCTTTTTACGTTCTCTTCCTGAATAATTTTCCGAACAGAAAACACAGTGTCTACCTCATGATAGCTCTGCTTCATTCCTATATCTCGATTTGTTTACTCATATTTCATGATAAGGACAAATCATGGATCTCAATGTGAAACTACAATGACCTTCACATTCTAAATTTAAATCCTTCACGCGGAAGCTCTCGGGACCTTTTCATTCGGTCGACGTAATATGAATTGTCCTTATCATGGAATATGAGTAAACAAATCGAGATATAGGAATGAAGCAGAGCTATCATGAGGTAGACACTGTGTTTTCTGTTCGGAAAATTATTCAGGAAGAGAACGTAAAAGGCATGAAGGTAGGTTTTGTTTGTTTTATTTAGAAAAAATTTAAACGAAGCGAGCGGGGTACCGGACATAGGATTTCCCTTGTGTTTTTTTCTCCGAGATTCATGTTGGATAGTAATTTTTTTTCTAGACCGGGAGCAAGTCCCTGTGGTTTGATATATAGATTAAAGCCAGTTTATTCATTCATTGTATAGGCCGTTTTAGGAAACGTGCATTTGTTTCGAATTACTAATCAAGGTCAAGTTGTACGTGATTTTTGGAGTAATATTACAAATGTATTTTTAAAAAGCACGTGGGTCAAATTTATTATTGATTTTTTCAAACAAATTTAAGGGACCGATTGAGTTAATGAAAAACATTACAAATCTTGTTAAATAAATTTTCAAATGTTTAAAAACTCGGCAAGCCTCGTTTTCAAACATTTGCAAAATTGATTCAACTCGATGCGAGAAATTTCATTATCAACTTAGTTCTCGTTGTAGAAACGATATGAAACATATACAAGGCAAATAACCCCAAACAGGGAGCAATCATGCCAAAAAGATTAAAGCGACTACTGATTCACAAGCGTTAGCATATTAATCTTTATATTGATAACTAAGTTTGTCCTTTAATGTTGGCTTCCGAATGGTGATCTGTCTGTTTTTGAATGTATGAAATATTCATTTCACAGCTTGGTGTGAAATGAAAGGCGGTATAAAATGCAAAATGAGATAACCGAATTTTGTGTTAATTTTTCTCCAGTTTTAATGCTGATCTCTTCATTATTGATCCGCTGGAGATTGAAACTATCTCTAACATGTGAAAAGTAGTGATTTCACGATTTTGCTTGACACTGAAAAGGTCACTAAATACGAAAATGCAAAGTTGTAAAATTAACAGTTAATTTCGTTATGCTGTACATTGGTTTCAAGGAGTAACCTCTCATCAGCAGCAAAACGAACTTATCGATAATAGTCTATATAATATAAATGAATGATGATGTATTTGTAAGGTGAGCTGCAAAGGTAGAATATATGATTCCGAATGCCAACAGTGATGAAAATCATCTTTTGAAACCTGTGAGCATCGAAAAATGTAGCAAGGTCTACGACTGAATTTGAACCCCTGCTTTATTATCATCTATGGCATTCGTGTTGTACAGAGCTGAGTGCAACACTATTATCTATAACCTTATGTATCTTACCTGTTACAACTCTTAGATTTCTTACGAGGAGGAATTTCCCGGGGTTACCGAAAGCTATATACTAGTATTTATATAGCCTTGGTGGCAAACTGGTCTATAGCGCTGGACATAGTGCAGATAGCGTTGCAATAGATGACAATAAAGCAGGGGTTCAAAGCCAGCCATAGACCTTGCTGGATTTTAAAACAGATGATTTTCATCACTGTTGGCATTCTACCTTTGCAGCTCATCTCACCAACATATTATCATTCGTATTATACAGAGCTATGTGCAACACTATTATCTATGTACCTAATGTATCTTATCTGTTGCAACCTTATCGTTCCTCTGTTTCCTTCCCAACTAAGGTTCATCGTGTACTATGTTACAACTCTACATTTCCTACGTGGAGGAATGACCCGGTTACCGAAAGCTATATTTTTATGTAGCCTAGGTGGACGAGTGGTCTAGAGCAATGGAAATAGTTCAGGTGGTATTGCCATAGATGACGCAGGGGTTCAAATCCAGCCGTAGACATTGCTGGATTTTCCAGTGCTTCCATGTTTAAAAAGATGATTTTCATCACCGTTGGCATTCGGAATCTTATATTCTATATTTGCAGCTCACCCTACTAACACATTATCATTCATATTATACAGAGATGTGTGCAACACTATTGTCTATATACCTTATGTTTCTTATCTGTTGCAACGTTTTCCTTCTTCTCTCTGTTTCCTACCCACCTAATGTTCATCGTCTACTTTGTCACAACTATAGATTTCCTACGCGGAGGAATGACCCGGTTACTAAAAGCTATCTTTTTTATAGCCTCGGTTGCTGGGTGGTCTAGAGCACTATACATAGTACAGGTGGTGTTGCCATAGATGACAATAAAGCAGGGGTTCAAATCCAGCCGTAGACCTTGCTGAATTTTCCGATGGTTACAGGTTTCAAAAGATGATTCTCATCTCTGTTGGTATTCGGAATCATATATTCTATGAATCATATTTTCTTAAATATTCGGAAATCATATTTTCGGAAAATTCAAAAGATGTCCTTGAACAGCTATCCTTAAGCAGTCTTGCCCCTTGCCATAGCATTCAAACTTTTGACTTTTCTACACTTTATATAACCCTGCCACACAATAAACTGTAAACAGTAATTGCAGATTTAATACATCAATGTCTCTGCACAAAAAATGGAGAACGCAGATACACCTATTTAGTTATAGGGAAAGACAAGACATACTTTGTTAAGAACCACACTGATTCAAACAAGAAGTACACTGAGACTGACGTAATCAAAATGTTAGAATTTTTGATCGACAATATTTTTGTCGAATTCGGAGGTCGTGTTTTCCAACAGACAATAGGGATTCCTATGGGAACAAACTGTGCGCCGCTTTTAGCTGACCTTTTCCTTTACTCGTACGAGGCCAAGTTTTAACAAGGGCTTATTCAAAGAAAACAAAAACATTTACCCCAGTCCTTTAATTTCAGTTTCCGCTACATAGACGATGTACTTTCTCTTTATAATCCTAAGTTTAAGGAGTATTTACATCAGATCTATCCCAATGAGCTTGAAATTAAAGAAACAACTGAAACACCTACTTCAGCTTCGTACCTAGATCTTTTATTTGTATATTGACGAAGGTAGACGTTTGAAATCTAAGCTATATGACAAGCGTGTTGATTTTAATTTCCCAATTGTGAACTTTCCCTTTCTTAGCAGCAATATACCTACCTCTCCAGCCTATGGAGTGTACATTTCATAGTTGATTCGTTACTGTCGAGCGTGTAGTTTTTTACCGTGATATTTTGAACAGAGCAAAAACACTGTCCCAAAAGCTGCTTAGTCAGGGATTTGTTCAACCTATGTTAATTTAATCCCTCAAGAAATTCTATGGCCGTCACCACAGCATCATTGAAAGATATGACGTGTCAGTATCCAAATGAAAGTGGACATTTTCAGCTAGATTCACGTCTTCCCGGATTTGACTACTGACTTTGACATTTTCCCAGATTGAATCACTCACAGTGTGACGGGTGCTGTTAACAGAGCAGGACATGCTTACCCTTCCGGAGCACCTGATGTCACTCTCAGTTTCACTGGAGTTCACACTGTGAGTGCCTTTGTTTTGAATGTTGTAATTTCTATTTCTGTGCTTTGTATCTGTCTAACGTCTTTGCTTTCTGTGTCTAACGTCATTGTTTTCTGTGTTCTCGTTTTGGCTGTTTCTTTGGACTTCGATTTTTGTAAACTTCACTCCTTTGTTCCTTCGGTATTCTACTGCCGTTGTTTTCTACCTTACTCAAAATTGTTTAATGATCTTCAATCAACAATGGACGCTTTTATTTTATGGTTTTTAATTCGATGTCAAATTCAGTTCTGATACGGCGCAGTTTTTCTTTTCTGAAGTGGACCATGACGAGTTAGAAACTCAGAATCATAAAAAAGATCATTTTCAGAATTAAAATAATAAAATCTATCCTCTTGATTTGCAATTAAGTTATTTAAAATGTGATAATAATGTTCTTTAGATTTTCACAGCTTATGAGCTAAGGTTGTGGCCAGAATTTACACAGTGATTTTTCTTTTAAGTACATTAAAATTACTCAAAAATAAATTGACCGGTGAAATATTCAACCCCTGATGGTATTGATACGAAAGCCTATTGCAAATCCTTCTCTCTTTCAACTTGACTATTTTCACTGTAAAGTTGACAATATCTCACTTTCAACTTGGATTTTTCACTGTGTCTAGTTATTAGTATGAAAATTCAAATTTGAATTGAGAAATGATAACTTTGAACAGAAAATGGTCATCTGATGTCAAGTTGAAAGTGAGAAATGTTAAGTTCAAAATGAGAAAAGTAACTTTGGAAGATTTACCCATCCATCCGGCAGGTTTTCATCGCAATATCAGTCGTCGCCTATGACGACTTTATCCATTGCAAGATTTCATTGGAGGTCAAATTAGTGCAAACTCCAATAACTACCCTTTGAAACACATAATCTACTCTTAGATTTGGACCTTACTGGGTATCATTATTCACTTTAACTAGTCTGGGTCACTCAGGCTCCAAAAGTGTCAAATCTCTGCAATACATGCATGTGTCTGGTTGAAGCAGACTACAACTTGAACCAGATGGGGGCTTTAGGGAACGACAGCTGTTCAGTCAGGAAGGAGTAGAAGTGACGTAGTTAACATGGTTATCGGTAACTAAATTTAATATATTCGGATCTCTTATTGGTATTTTTGCAAACAAACAAATGTCCTTGCGTCTGCTAGAAAGAAGTTTATTCAAACATTTTGATAACTGCGCTTTCAACATAAACAGAGCAGAAGGTTACTTCAAGCTGACGCAAATGGAAAGATACATCATTGCGGAAGATAAGAAATGCAAATTAAACATTATGCTTACAAGAAAAAGAAAACCCTCCGTACAATGAAATTTACAACGAATTACAAAATCAGTTTCAATTTTTCCACTGTGGTTTATTCACAGATGAATACGGTAGTAGTCTAGACTAAAATGATACAAAAGAAATATATAAACCCACGAATAATACCAGTGTTGTGAACCACAATCGTACTAAATTAGTATGATTGATTCATGTTTTATGGTCCATAGATCAATGAAACAAATAACACAAAAACTAATTCCCTGTAAATATATATTGTTTGCTTGACTTAAAATTATGTCAATGTCAATTTCAGTTTCTTTGCATTGAAGTGTAAGCCCCGTTACCGGTTCGAACTTCATTCAAACAAATTTTATTATAAGATGTGATAAAAAAAAACCTAGTTTCGGAAAATTTTATAAGAAAAAATTGAAACTACCTTGAAACGTCATAATTTTTGCAAAATGCCCCAAACTGTTCTCTCATGGCGTAGTTTTTTTTATTTATTAGCTCTGCGTCAACATATTAACCATCTAAAACGATTCGTGACAATCGCGGATCGCAGATTCGTGCACCACTCAATCAAATTAAAGGATCTGAATTACCAGGACACTCAAAAGTGAATAAAATTACAAATATTAGTAAACCGTTGCTTTCAGTAAAAATGTAGTATTAATTCTTAATTTTTTAGCAGGTTACCTTTTCCATTTGTATGAAGTATGAAGCGACATGATCTACTACAGACAAAAGAAGTTAACCAAGTCTTAATATTTAATTGTACTATAAATAAACAAGGTAGGCCACAATAAAAAGGTAAAATTAAACCAAATGTACAAACTAAAAAAAAACAGCTAAAAATATCCAAAACGGGTGGAAAGAACAGTGTACCCGTTTTGGATATTTTTAGCTGTTTTTGTTAGTTTGTAGATTTGGTTTGATTTTACTCTTTAATTGTGGCCTAACATATCATTTTTACTTTGTTTATTTACATTATTTGTGGCCATTACAAAATATATTTTTAAACTTTATATATATATATATATATATATGTTCTTTCCTTCAAAAATCCAATGTTAAGGATATGGAAATCAATGACAATTTTCATGACTTTTACTATTTTTTTTTTTTTTTTGGCAGAAATTTACCTTCATCTCAAGCGGATACAAGCATTATTTCACGGCATTGCAATGCGGTTATATTCAACAAGACACACACTAGCACAAACAATCTGACATCATGCTGGACCTTTAACTAAACAAATACTATTTACACATCTGGCTCACTTGATAGTACTTGAAGTTTTAGTAGAGGTTCATGCTTATAGACCTTGTGTCCCTATTTGTCTTCACTTCGGTTTCGACATTTAGGTACAATAAAACAGTTCCGATGATCAAGACATTATGGAATCGCGTTTTAATTGTTTTCCCATTTCGAATTAAGTTGGTGTCTAACATAAAAAATATCTTATTGAAAAAAATTTTTAATTGGTTTTAATGACATTTTACAAGTGGTCAGTAAGGTCGAAATCACACACAGGTGATCAATACATCCTCCATCAACGATATCACATACCTGTTTTTTGCATAGTCTTTTTACCATCTTTCCTCTCTGAACACAATTGATAACACCGTTCACATTTATATCATTTAGTGCCAATACGGGACTTTTGAATCGTGTTCATCCCAGTAACAAATCTATTTTTATACGTAAAAAATTAATACATCAATACATTGAGAGGGAATCACTGATTTATGAACAAATCAATACATCAATACATTGAGAGGGAATCACTGATTTATGAACAATGTTGAGCTAAGGATGATTTATATATAATCGATTTTTAGCGCTTCAGGTTAATTTTTTTCGTCAATTAAAATTTAGTTAAAAAATTGTCATATAGGCAAAATTATGAATGCACTTCAATTTCATAAATAGTTTGATTTATATGTGGTATATATCTATTTCAATAGGTTTAGAAATCCAGTTTTCCTTCTTACTGGTATCCGAGGCCATCGTTTCTGCCTTCAATTACACGAGAGTTCCTATCTCGAAAACCCCGTATTGTTCTTGTTTGAGACATACACTAATGTAGTTGGAATCAAACGGTATTCAGAAGAGAATTATACAGATGGAAAAGCAACCAAATCTAAAGAGAAAATTTTTCCATTCCTTTTTTTCAAAAGGATATGGAGTAAATGAACATGAGACCATAACGCATATGTTAACCCCAACTGCAACTTAAGAGACATAAGTTGTCGAAATGCGTTTATGCAGAAAGTAAATTCACAGTAACTTCGGTATTTAGTTATTTGTAACCACTGGTTAGATGCCACTGCTGGTGGACTGTTAGTCCCTAAGGTTATTCACCAGCCCAGTAGTCAGTACTTCGGTGCTGACCCGAAAGCCTATTATTTTTGGAACCTTACAATATCTTAAATTTTTGTAAATTTTGTTGAAAACTAAATTTAAATTTTGTTGAAAACTAAGGAGTATCTCCCTCATGCAAAGCTCTGTTAATTCTTAGCTGATTTTGGCTTTACATTTAGATTATATTAGTTATTTGTTCTCTATCAGTTTTTTTAACATCTTTGAGTTTATGGTCTTCCAAACATTTAGATTTTATCTGCACTGAAGAGGCATAAGTTGTCGAAATGCGCAAATGCAGAAAGTAAATTCACAGTAACTTCGGTATTTAGTTATTCTAATGAGCTGTATGGCCTTTTCGGAAATTAATTCCTCATCAGCAGCACTAGAACCAAAACATAGGAAATCCAAAATTTCAAAAATGTATAAAATACATATAACCAAATGAAATCCGAATAATCAGTAATATCAAATATAGCTAAGGACAAAACCACGATGGAGGGAGTTAAACCTTAGGTTTTAGAATTCACACAGATTTAGATAATAGTTATAAACAAGGTGTACACATCAAATATTATCTTATGTACAAGTACACCATAAAGAGCATACATCTCAACACGGGGAATTATTTTACCAACTCAACACTGCATTAAAAGACAAATTCCTGTATTAAAAATTTTAAGTAAGGATATGGAGTAAATGAACATGAGACCATAAAACATATGTTAAATCCAACTGCAATTAATTTTGGTGAGCTGTATGGCCATTTCGGAAACCTTTATGCGGAAAAAATTGGTGCGTTTCGCTTTTATTCTGTCAAACCAGTTGCCAAGCCCACAACAATAACAATACCGCGTTCTTGAAAAGATTTCAGTTATTTCTTGTTAGGCAACTTATGTCGTATGATAGCCGGAAGCGAAAGGTGCTTGTACCTTCACTTGGCGGGAGAGTTTCAGTCCAGGTCTTGTACCTTCACTTGGCGAGAGAGTTTCAGTCCAGGTAGAGATAACTTCACTTTTTGGCAAGGGCTATAGATAACATGCATGCCTCAATATGTGTTAATTTGTATTGTTCTTGATTGTTATTCCTGTTTTTGTTTGTTTGTTTGTTTGTTTTTTGTTTTTTGCATTTGCTTTTCTCGTCGCAAAATTATTGATATATATCCCTTTAATACAGAACTTCGAGATTGGAGTTCTACCATGATGAAAACTAAAGCCCCTGAAAATACGCCAATCGAGTGCGACAGATTTGATGCACATTCCGTTCCTTTTACAGCGGAAAATAGGAAGCAAACGCTTAAAATTCTTTCTTCCCCTTCTTTTTGAAGCGGACAATTACAACCACCATATGATCATTATCAACTTGATTAAAAAAATATCAGATAGGCTGTAAAGGAAAATCTACAAAGCATCATTTTGTCCTATTATTTGACAAATGGGGGTAATAAGAAAATTACCGAACGGAATTGTCAAGAGCGAAAAAGGCAAAGCAGGTGGAAAAACACCGGAAAAATTGTCGACCGCTTTTACGTTAAAGGAAATAACAAAAGACAACTAGTTTGAATTATATTTTACCCAGCCAGTGTCAATTATTACAAACTTTTTTAATGCATTTCAAATGAATTTGTCAGTTTTACCTTAATAAGTAGTGTTCATACCAGCGTCTTTCTAGAGTTATAAAATACAAGTTGCATGATAAACGGTAAATTTCGCTATGCTGTACATGTGTTTCAAGGAGTAACCTCTCATCAGCAACATTAGAATAAAAAATATGGAAAGCTATAATCCAAAAGTGGTCGCTCAAGAAGTTTTGATTACCAAAAATGTCAAACTAGGATGCCAAACAGTTTCAAATTTTCTGATGTCGGAAGTCAGTGTGTTAGTTCACAGCATAAAACTGATAGAGGAGACAACCGAAACAAAAAAAAAAACCTTAAATATGAAATTTCCTATTTCCCTTTAGGTAAACTTAAAATTTCAAAATGTATCTTGATATAATTTGAAATTTTGAATTTACAAAATGGGAAATATATACAGAGCTAAAGAAAACATTAAAAGTTTAAACCTGAAATATTTATGGGGAAAGTTTATCGGTTTGCTAAGTGAGAGAATCAAAGCAATTTTTTTTAAAGGAACCCACTACGGATTCTAGGAACCATTGGACATTTTTGGTTTTCTGCGTTCTCTTTCCTAGTAAAGCATATGGTCATATTCAGATAATATCAAATTCATTTATTTTATATGGACATCCCATGTATTTGTAGAGACTTGCTCTTATGTGCATACTCCGTATCCCTTCATTGTATATTATCCACATTGTCTAACACTAGACTCAAATATATCCTTATATTCTGCTAAAGTAAAATATCCAGGTTAATCCTGCATTTTGATTGGTTAGCTTGGCATGGGATATGAGACCGTATCCCCGTGGAAGCTAAATCACAAATCTAAACGCCTTTAAAAGAAAACTTGTAGCACTTTTGGCTGGAAAAATTGTTATTCGGGATTTACAGGGGATACAGGTTTATATTCTCTGTGCCCTATATCCCCTTCGCCGTGCGGCTCATGGGATATATAAAACACAGACCCAAGACAGGGAATATGAACACGTATTTCTCCGTGAAGATTTCCGAATAACAGATAATAGCTTGAATAATGCTGAAAAATATATACATATATACTGTACAATTTTTAGGCCTAGCAATAAATGTTACTATACCAGTGCAGAAATTTTGAGGAAAACAAAAAAGTTTTTTTTTTTTTATTCTGAGTCCGAATATCCAAAGAAGCCAAATACTTTCAAATCTTAAAAAAACAGCCAACAATAAACATTTTTTCTCAAAAATGTCTTTGTCTTTTATAAACAAGTATACTTCTTCCTCTAGTGATTTTGAATATCATGAAAATAACATACTTCTCCGAATAACCCCCCCCCCAAACCCCAAAAAAGTTAAATAAACGAAGTTACTGTAAGTTTACCTTCTGCATATGGCCATTTTCAGGGCAGAAAGTTTACCTTCTGCATATGGCCATTTTCAGGGCAGAAAGTTTACCTTCTGCATATGGCCATTTTCAGGGCAGATAAAATCAAAACATTGGAAATCCAGAATTCACAAGATTTATAAAAAGTGATGATATAGAACAATTAATCAAAAGATCAGTTAAGGACGGAGTTTTGCTTGAGGGAGGTGCCTCAAAATGACAAAAGTGCAGTAAATGTTAAATGTTACTTTTGCATCTCACGCCAACTTATGTTTTTCAGTTGAGAACAAATCAAAACTTTTGGCAGACCAGAAATAAAATAGTGTTTAAAAGCTATAAAACTTTTAACAGAAATAACCAGATGACAAAATCAGATAAGGACGTGGATTCCAAGAGCGAGATACTCATTAGGGTTTTTTTTTCAAAGTTGTGGGCTCTCGGGTCAGTATCGAACTATTGGACGAATGGGTGTTAGCTTATGGGACTAATTGTCAACAAGCAGAGACATCAACACCTCAGCAAACGATTTCATGTTGATAAATTGTTGGGCAACCACTTAGTCAACCAGCAGAGACAGAATCAATAAAATAACAGAATACTGAAATGAAAATTGAACCCTTACGATTCGACTGTAAAATGATTATTTTACTCGAATGTTTATAATATTTAATAAAAACACATCTACACTACTTTCAATGTGAAAAATTGCGTCATTATAAAACAAAAATGTTATTTGGACGGATTTGCATGGGACTATCATAATTGGCATCACTATCACATTAGAGTTGTCACCCTTGTTTACCCATTCCATCTCATTGGTCGTCGTATGTGATTGTGTGGATGGCTGTGTGGACGTCTCATACGACCACCTGAAAGAAAAGAAAACTTTTGTTAACTACAGAATTTTAATGATCATGTTAAGTTCTCGAAATGATCATTCGATGGCAAATTGAGAAAAAAAATTGTGTTTGAGAATTTTAGGAAATTAAACAAATAGGGACGGAAATAAATACAAAAAAAACGAGACTTGTCTAGGGGATTGTCCTTATACCCCATATCTCAGTAAGTCTTTTGTCCCATGTACATTTACTCCATATACTTTTATTTGTTCAATTACCGTGGAGTTTGTCTCTCGTGAAGTGTGGAGTCTATAAAAAGATCCCCGTGTTTGAGGTTGTATGCTCTTTTTATTTTGACAGTTATGGTGTGAGAATTTCTCATATGAATGCTCTATCAAAATTCAACATTTGGCTTTCTTGTTTTGTAAAAATTAAACTATATTTCTGGCCATCTGTATATATATTGCTCACATCTCCCGATTTTTACTTGCCAAGTTTTCTAACAATCAACTCAATGAGTGTCCTGTGATCGTTTATATGTTGTATTGTCTATTGGTTCCTTTGACGGGCAAAGGATGACAGTGTTTGTAAGAGCACTTTACCCGATATGTTATGCTTATATAGCAAAAAAAAACAAGAAAAAAATAAAAACAAAGCACTACTAGTGTATTTCCTCGTAAAAACATAGAATAGCTTCATTACTGCATGGTGAACCCCAGAGGCTAGATGTAAAGCACACATCTACTGTAACAGTTCTAAAATATATTTTATACGAAGATGTTCACAGTCTTCAAGGGATTCACAAAGGGCCTGCATTTATAACAGACACAAAAACTTGCTAGATATGTTGACAGAAATCAAACCCGAAAATACAAACAAAGCAGATAATGCACGACGTTGCGATTACATGGATATCAACACACTATTTCATTAATTTGGTAAATAGCAATAAAAATTGATAATTTTGCGTTAAATTTTGAAATTTCTATTTGTAGTTTTACAAAATGACTGCTTTTATGACTGCTTTTAGAGCTGTGCTAGAGCCGTTCTAGAACAATTCTAAGTTGGCTTAGAGCAGTAATCAGAATAGTTCTAAGTTGACTTCGTGAGAGGTTGTGATTGCACCCAACTGTAATTGTAATGTATATGATGTATATATGTTCTTTGTATTGTAAATTTGCTGATAAATTGTAAGTCTTCAATAATTGAGGAAATAAAGATAATCAATCAATCAATCAATCAATACAGTATATTGTATCATTGTTAATACCAAGTAGGATTGTACTGTTAGATTCAATCATACAATTGTTCGTATGCCAAACAATAAAATCTAAATTAAGCAATGAAGGGGCAATGAGTTAATGCACAAAACAATAAAATCTAAATGATTTGGACAGTTAGTGCAAACAAAACAAAAAACAAAACAAAACAAAAAAAAAAACGCTAAGTTATAAAAATAACTATGAATTAAATCGCCCATCACCAAAACATATCTGACTTTAAACACAGAACAACACAAAACAACAAAGCAAAATGACAAAGACGAATATGGACAGAAAAAATCATTAAACGAACTCCTGTTAAAAGTTTATCTTAAATTTCAATACTTAACAAAAAATGTCTAGCAACGCCTGTTTGGTTTTGAAATGTTCCCAAAAGGATAAACGAAAAGTAAAGAAAATACACACTCTTAATTTTATTACAACATTGTGTTTTTTAAAAGACATAAATACCGAAGTTACTGTAAATTTAGTTTTTAAATGTAAAAAAAAAGCAAAAAACACCGTTGGTCACTTTTTGAAAAACATATCATCTCAAAAGATGCGAGCAACATGAATAACACCTATTTCCCTAGATCACACAATATAAGATAATAAAGTCTACATTAGGTTGTGCAAATTGCCATTTCGACAGCATATGAATCTTCAATGCAGGTCAATTCAAACATTTTGGAAAAGCAAATTTTGACAGATGTATGACAGCATGATAGAAAACAAAAAGCCAGAAGGGTCTAAAAATTAAGCCTTAAGTCGGTTAAAGACAGTCTTGCACGACGGTCGTATATAATTCTTAGTTTTAAACTAAATTTCTAAATTTATGTATTACAAGTTTTTAAATGAATTTGGTGTGATTGTTCGACAAAGTCGTTAATCAATTATATTACAATATTTATACTTTGGGACTTTTTTTTATATCTAAGAGTTCGTGCTGCTTAACTTTTTTGTTGTCAAGTGTTATGACCACATGCACCATCAGTAGTGTTTTAACAATCATGACTATAAATTCGGAATTACGATTAGTAGCTTTGAAATGCAGAGATTAAATCATTAAATGTTGATTTACCTACTCACTAATTTAAAGAAAAAAAAACATAGGTTAATTACTTTTAGGATAAAAACGCGTCCTCAAATCAAAATTTTGGTGTTCGTGTCATTCTATCCACAGGGACTTGCTCCCGGTCTAGAAAAAAAAATTACTATCCAACATGAATCTCGGAGAAAAAAACACGTGTTTTTTTCTCCGAGATTCATGTTGGATAGTAATTTTTTTTTCTAGACCGGGAGCAAGTCCCTGTGTTCTATCGGAGATTTTTTTACTGAAGTTGCGTTTTTAATCTTATGCATTACATTGTATGTACAAGGGTAAAACTTATATTCTCAGTCCTTGCAAAGGGTAAGATATATTTGCCATCTAGAATAATTCTTAGAAACAGTAGTTTAAAGAAGTTTATTTGTTGCAAACAAATAAAAAAAATATTACTTGTTCACATGAATAAGTTTTATCGTTCAAGAGGCTCCTTGTAGCTTATAATTGAAATTCGTCGGTAACACAGGAAATTACTATTCAAAATATTTAATTTTCTCGGCTTTTTTCCTATTTTATATCTAAAATATGTTCCCAACAAACCAATATAATTCAGAATTACGATAGGAACAAAGGAATCACATTTTGACATTTTGATTTGGTAGTACAGAAACAGAAATAAAGTCAACAAAAGAAGTTAAGGATTATGTTTTTTTTTTTATTTCCTTTACAAATATATTAAGCTTTAAAAACAGTTTAATTTGACTAAATGATACTCTAGTCAAGAAGTCTTGGAAATTTGCGTTTGATGTTTTCGACATTATTAGAAACTTGTAAAAAAAAGTCTATGTCTTCCATCTGGCCATGTTTCCTCGAAAAACACAAATTACTAAAATTTGCATTTTTATCCCTAAATTTATCTGCCTTGAAATGAAATCGATTTCATGCAGGAATCGATGCACTGGAGTTTCTTCCATAATTTCTGTGTTTTTACATTTCAAACGACGCTGTAAAGTCAAAATGTTTAATCCGTCTACCATACCCTTCCAAATTTGAAAATGACATAAACAAAAGTAGAAGTTCTTTTATCGGAAAATGGGTACCCTCATGTGAATGCACATTTCTTTGACAATTTTCAACATGTCTTAGTGAGTAAAAGTCTGTAGACAGTCAAATGATTGAAAATCAATAAAAATGTCCAAACCAAGATTTTTTGCAAAAAACGCGATTTTTCGAATCTCAAAAATGACAAATTTTAAGTTGAAAACTGCAGAAAATGTTCATTATGGTAAGTGCATACACTGTGCAAAATCCCATGTCGATCGGATCGATGGTTTTGCTTGTGATTTGTAACGAAAATAAAGATACATGATTTTAAATGAATATGATACTTAACTTTTTTCCCGAGTATATTTTGAAATGTAAATGAATCAAATAGAACTCTAGAAGTTTGTGAAATATATCGAACGAAAAAGTCACAAATTTGCATTTCATATGTATGTAAATATTCATGTTGTGAATTTCCTTAGGAAATGTTAGACTTTTCACGTACAGCAAAGTGACACACGGGTGGCCTTTTATTTTTGAAAGATTTAATTTCATAACATAATAAATAATATAATTAAATTACGTAACTTTCTCATGAAAATGTACTATTCAATAATAAAATATATATATAGGTAACAGTTTACATTGTTTTTAATGCAAGTGCTTTTAAAAAGAATTAAGTGTTAAGTTATTGTATTATTGTTTGGGAAAAGTGTCAGTTATATATAATAATTTACGTTCTTAAATCATTTACGATATAGTGAAATGTAAAAATATTTGAAATTTATACAGACTTATTTTCAAGTTGGTGAATATTGCATTGATTTCATGTCGTTAGCTTGTGTAAAGTACCAAAAACCTCTTTTTAAAAATACGTTCAATTTTTGCAATCTGCATGACATTGAAATTAAGTCTCGATGAGCGAGTTTGGAATGGTGGAATCTTTTCATTTTTCCCTGAACTGTGTGGCTGTGAAGTTTTAAAAATAGTAACAATGGGTATCTAGTAAAATATGAATATGAAGCGTATGCAAAAAACAAAATATGAATATGAAAAACATATATTTTTTTAATCACAGCGATTTTAGTAAAAATAAAATAAGTAAAAGTACTTATGTAATGTGGAATAATTTTAGACAAAATACCGGTATTTTCTGTACTATATTTGTGGTTTCAAATGTATTTAAATTAGCACTCATAAATGTTACTGTTTCCTAGATATACCATTTCCTTGTTGCGCTATGATAAAAATTTTATCGAGCGGTTAAACTTGTGAATGTTTTTGACGTCAACAATTAAGAATAGACAATAGCCTATTAAATATAATATATATAACCGAAGGGACAATGGATAACCCAGGCGTATCGACATAATGTATAGATTGACGTAAGAGGTGTTTTTCTATAAATTTATTTCCTTCATTCTAAGTTTATGATTCAAACTATGGCTTTGTGGTTTTAATATAAATAGAACGACTTCTTTACTTAAAATAAAAGATGAATCATTGCATCACTTTACATTAAACAATAAAACAGGGGCGTTTCATATGGTTTGTATGAGAAAATGATTAATTGTATGCAAAATTTATCGACTTTTTATTCCCCTTATCAAAAATTAGGACAGATTGTCATTTGCTAATAGCTTTATGTGTTATTTTGCTTACTATGTCAAAAGTTATTGCCTAAAATTGACATAAACAATTATGGTTACGTTATTTACTAAGAATAGACTACGATATCAGAAATGAGATTGTCTTCAAATATATATCGTGAAACCTAAAATTTAACAAAGTTGAATTCCTTTTTTGTCACAAATTGATTTTTTGCCTCAGTTTCACAGCTCTATACTATGAAACATAAAATATATAAATAAAATAGTAGTTTTATTTATTTCATCATTATCCTTAACAGTGTTTCGTCAAGCCAAACATTATGTCTAAATCAACAATTACATATCTTATTTACGGGCTTTTTATAGGTTGGCTTATTTTTCAATGAGTCCAGAATCATTACTAAGTCAAACTATTAATTGCATTTAAATTCATTCATATAGTGTGCCTTTAAATTCATTCATATAAGTGCCAGCAGTTATTACCATCATATGAAAACAGATGATTCTGTCAATCCTTGTAACTATCTAGTTTAAGCAAAGCTTTATATTAAGACACAGAAATATGAGTAAGTTTGTAAATTTTTTATTATACAAAATACTTTTAAATAAACAAAATATATACAATATTGCACAATGATTTTTAGGGACAATGGATTCTGTAGAAACATGTAAAGACGACATTTAATTGAACATAATATCACAGTAGGAGCATTCCGTTTTCCAATAAATTAACACGTAATGTCATCTTTTCATAAAATAATAGGCGTAAAATACTTCTCATTCTACTACATGCCCCAAATAGTAGACACCATACACCAATACACAGCATTTAAACAAAAATACATGTATTCGACATCACATATTTGAGACATTCATAACTGTACCTTAAAAGAAAAATAAACATTCCATTTTGTTATTTATTTTGTCTTGAAAACACATTTTGATCATATCAGAATGTTTTCATTTGTTTTGTTGTTGGAAAATACATATGTTAAGATTTTGACATGTAGAGTTGTATATTTATTAAAGAGTATATCAATATTTTTACCAAAATGAGGAACATATTTTACTATTTCTCATTTCATTGACTATTAAAAGTATCAGAATATTTATCATTGTTCTAAGGTACAATTTTGATTCACAGTACTATACCATGCAGACATTAGCTTTTAAAGCTATTTTGTGATGATCTTTACAACCCATATTAGCACATTAGGATTTACTTTTACAAGAATGTTTGATAAAGTATGCAATCATTTTAGAGGAAGTCATTTTAAGTTTCAGGTACGCCATCATGAAAAAATATAATTTAAACGAGATCTAAAAAAAACATTTCACAATATTTCTTTAAAATCTCATATTATTTGATTTCAAAATTTGAATCTATTACTTTATTTGAAATATAAATCTAGTATTTCTTTGAGCTTATAGTAAAATGATCACATATACAACCCGTATTACATTAGTTTTCTAACTACCCGGAAAATCTCGCCCTTCTTTTACCGTTACTATATTCTTCATCCGAACAATGGCCTTTCCCTCGTCTACATTGGTTTATGGTTACGTCGTAATGACCCCAGCTGCAGAACTGGATGTAATATTTCTTATAAAAACATCTGGCAAAAGTGTTACATTTATTTACACATGGATAATTCACCATATTTTCGCAAGGGGCGTTGCAATCATCACGTTCGATGATACAGCCACGAACTTCGCATTCTGCAAAAAAGAAAGATTTTTAAAATTTATTTATATGTTCGTGTATATAGAATGCGATGATTATCGAGCTTTCCCAATTAATTAATAATTAATTCCATATGTTTTGATTTAATCTGCACTGAAGCGACATAAATTGTCGAAATACGCATTGCAGAATTCAAAATTCACAGTAACTTCGGCATTTTGTTATTTAAATCAATCCCATATTTTCATTCAGTATATTTTCGCTGTATGAAATGACGTCACAATATTATCTTTCATGTAAATCTCTGGCGCTTTTTTATGGAACAATTCCATGAAGTTGCCTCTAAAATCTGTTTATAGATTGGAAAATCTTAATGGATTTTACTCGTTTCGAAACAAGCTCCGAAACACGTTTAATCCTTCTGCGTTTTTCGACACTCGTGACATTATTTTTTTATATCTATCACTGTCAATTAGTTATACTATAATTAATAGATTTCTGCTCTGTCTGTTCTATTGTTATTTTTTTGTCTTTATTGATTTAGCTTGATACAAGTTTGCTTAAATATGTTTATAATGTTTGTATGTGTGTGAATCTACTTTGAGTTTTCTATCAGCTTTTGAAATTGATACTTGTCGTTATTTTGGTCCTTAGTGTGTCAACGATTACATAATATTTATGTTCAGGACCAAAAATAAATAGCATTGACATTCATTAATTATCTATCCTATCTCTTATCATGTGTTTGTAACTCTTTTTTGTTCTTGTTTTTTAGTTCGTTAAATCACGATTTTGATGTAAACAGTTCAACATTTGAAAAGAGAGTTCCAAAGAAAAAATGGCTTGATTCTTGTATTTTATACACGTGTCATCATTCTTTAAATTGCAGTAAAATGACTGACAAATTATCTTACTTTTCTTTTGTGGGATTTGCATTTGTTGTCCTGGCATATCATTTGTAGGTGGTCTTCGTCGCCTTGGTGGTGGTGGTGGTAACTTTTGTCGTTGTGCATGTGCCCATGGCCACTTGTTGCTATAATCACAAAAGAAAGATACATATATCTGGTCAATATTGAATTGAGGACAAGAGGACGATTGAGCGTTTTGAAAATCCCACACATTCATTACTGAGCTTCCAAAATTTTGCCCGTACATTTTTGGCACTCTAGGATCATCTGAAACTCTAATTGCTCCTGAACATGGTCTATAATAATTTGTGCCAGGAATCAAACATGTAGCATGACAAACTCTACCACAAGAGTCAAAGGCAGAAATCATGACGTCAGTCGGCTGGTTACGTTTCGGTTCTTTCACGGCAACATATGCTACAGACATCGATATAGCAAGACGATGATCAATAACTGCATATTCTCTGTATGTTCCATCGTAATTAAGTCCGTCAGATTGAATATACATTTCTCCTGCACCACTGCTAGAACTTTTACAGTTACCATAGTTTTCAGGACGTCCAGGTTTGATATACGTGTTTATCGTACTGTAATCAGAAGGAGCATATATATCCGCATGTCTTCTAGGTTTGCCGTTTAATATTTGAAAGGATCCGTATCTCTTAAAATCAGGTGGCCGTTGATATGTAACTCTTATTGGTAAATATACCCATTCCCTAGTATCACTTTTTCCATTTGCACAAAAACTATTTTGCACAGGTTTATGTAAATCTGGTTTCTCTTTAGGAGGAGGTGGAGGAGGTTTTGGACAGTTACCTCCACCACCTTGGTTCCCTCCTCCACCTTGATTTCCGCCGCCTCCCTGGTTTCCTCCACCTCCTTGATTTCCTCCACCTTGATTTCCTCCACCTCCTTGATTTCCTCCACCTCCTTGATTTCCACCACCTCCCTGGTTTCCTCCGCCTCCTCCCTGGTTTCCTCCGCCTCCTTGATTACCACCACCCGCCATGTCTTCTTCATATTCAGCTAGTGTTTTTGAAACACATCGACGATCTCCTTCAATTTCAACACACTTTAAAAATTTAGAACCACAGTCTCTTCCTCTATTGCATGTTGGTCTAGGAGCATAATCATAAATATCTCTCGTGAATTTGTCGTCTAGTCCATCTACGACTCTCATGCTTCCTATTCCCATTTCTTCGTCTGGAGCATGAAACATATCCCCGAAGAACTCCTGAGGATAATCGGTTGTTGGATCGACACCGTTCCGTCTTTGATTTTTTCTAAATTCTTCCCAGATCAAATCAACAAAAGCATGATGCAAATAAAAAATTGGGTCATATGCAGCAGTTTCAATTATACCCATCTGACCATCGACCCAAACATGAATTGGACCGTGTAAAAATTCACAGTCATGTTCAGGCAAGGCCTCATCTCCACAAATTTCCCCGTATCTTGTTTTCGTTGTAACATTTAATATGTCCTCTTCACTATAAAGTTTTCCTGATACACCTATATTTCTCATAAGAGGTCCTACAGGAGATTCCCAGTTTCCGAATGGGCCTGTTTCGACAAGTCCATCACCATTACCCATAAACAGTTCACTCCAAATAACGGATTGTGTTGGATCATCCATATAAAAGTCTAAGGTAGAATCCCAATACGGTAAAACTATTGACGGATCAACCTGCATTAAAGCTTGTTCAACCCTGAAAAAATAAATGAAAATTTGATATGTGCTGGACTTTTTGTTGATGTATAGAATCATCTCAATTTAATGTGATGTGATGTCTAAAACGATATATTTTGGCTAAACTGTTCCTGGTATTTCAATACCAAAAGGTAACAATCAAAGAGATCAAAAAGGAGATAGCAAACTTAAATATGAAAGGAAGCATTGATAGTAAATAGAAGAAAAGAAGATTGAGAAGGATTAAGACATTGATCGCAAGACGCTTCTTTGCAACCACAGGCGACATAAGACCAGCATTTATCAGAAAGCGCCAAAAATAATGGGCATTAAAATGTTCGATGAATATTCAGCAAACCATCTTGTTTATATTTTAATACATGTAGTTTTATTTTATCGTTTTTGTCAGCAAAAATGAAAAAAAATGCTTCAACTTCAACTATGTTGTAAATGCTTTTCAAATTTTAGTATAAAAAGTGATAAAAATGTACTTTTAGTAATAGTTTAGATGCATATAAGTTTAACTTTGATGGGAAAATAACGTCAACTATAAAAATCTAGGTGCCTGTGTGAATACACCTTGTTTGCTCTTGAATCTGGTTAGAATATGAAATATTTATTGACAAAAATGGAGAGATATTTATTGCATCAATATCTGAATTAACGACAATTTTTTATCACAATTAACAGTTACTTACATTATGAGGTAGGCTCTATGCCATCCAAGGAAATTGCATCCACCATGTGCTCCAAGTTGTTCACCGGAATGGAACGCAGCTAATAAATCAAAACGACTCATGGTTTCATTTTCAACTGATTCCTGGAATAAAATATATGCTAGTGAGATAGAAATGCATCAAATGTAATGAAGCAAATTTAAAATGAAGATAAATTACAATTTAAATGGCTGATGAAAACACTGGATTACACTTGCAAGTTAGTAAATTTACAAATTATAGGTTCATGGTGGCATAACTAAACAATGTACAAACTACGCAAACATCAAATACTCAAACGATATGACGGCATAATGATGTTGAATTTCTTATCCTGTATTTATTAAGTCATTACTGCTTCGGAAAAAAGAGACACGAATGCGTTGTTTTGAAAACTTTCAGATTGAATATAAAGTGATAAGTAACCATTAACAAATGACATTGACCATTGACAAATAATGCTTCAGTGTCTGAAACATGGAATTGTGATTCTAGACTAGTTCAGTTTTCATTATCACATGTTTGAAACCGAGACTTACTACTTATAGATCCATTTTAAGTTTTATCAATGATAACGAAAATTCAAATTATGCTTTGATTAAAATTAGGAAACTTCAATACTTTTTCAGAAGAAGTTCATGCAACTAAAAGTTTTTTCTACTTATTTTTTTTTTCTTCTGTGTATTTTTTCAGTATGTTAGAGCTTTCAATAAATGAGTATAAGAAAATCACAAATCACATCTTCCTTAAGATGAAGATATAATTAAACTTACAACAGTGTTTTTCAAAGTCCGCAATGCATTTAAAAATGTCTCCCTTTCTCGATCGGTCATCATTCTTAACTCCTTCCTCATTCGCTTTCTTGGGTTTGGCCTTCCATTGCCGTTGCCACGACCCAGACCTTCGGCCGCCTGTCTCTTCCCTCTATTTAGTGATCTTAATTCATTGGCAATTCTTGATATGTATCCATTATTTTTTAATCCGAAATATTTTCCTCTATACCTCCTTTCTTTTGAAGTTTTAAGTCTGTAATCTTGATAGCAGCTAAAATGTACTTGATATCCTACACTTCTTGATATAGATGTTTGTTTCGCATATTTATTATAGCAACGCGCTAAACGTACAGGATAGTCAATCTGGTCTATTCTACAAATTACATATGGCAGCGATATGAATATCAAAAAGCATATTTCATGAATGTAAAACTGCATCTGAAAAAGAAAAAGAACTATTTACAATATACTATTATTACATGGTATTATACTAATGGAACACTTAATCTTTCTCTTGTTTTCAATAAAAAATTTCATAAGGTCCACGTTGTCAATGTTTTGATATTGATTTTAAAGTTACAACTATTTTGCCATAATCAATGCTATTGATTTTTTAACCGCCTCCTCTCGGTTCATGACATTTTGCCAGAAATATTGAAAATTATTAAAGACGAAAATTTCAGTACTTTTGGTCCTGAATATTTTTAATTTTTCAAACAACTTTTAAGGATGGGGTAAATGTTGAATTTAAATGCGATATTTACGTCCGTGTAGTCTTTTTGTTTTGTACTGTGTTTTTGTTCAACTTGTTCTGTTTGCCAAATCTGCTTTCATTTTTATTTTTAAATCAAAATGATTGCAAAATGCGTGTCATTAATGTTTCTAATAATGCAATAATATCTACAAGAATTTTATGTGATAAAAAAAAACTTAATTTTATCTAAATTTCTCTGTTAATTTTAGCTGTTTTCAATTCTACTTCAATTTGTTTGGTTTAATATCTATCTGTAACTAATTTAATCACCTCTTTATTTTCTATACATTATATTAAAATTGTATCATATTGAAAAAAATACTTACTTTAAAAGAATATATCCTTGAAATTAAAATAGAGCAATCATTTAATACTTAATTAATAAAATGTACAAGATGATATTGTTTGCAAATTTTATCAAATAAAAATATGAACAGACTATTTATTGGAACATTTTCTCAATAGGGAAATAACGTTTGTCCAATGAAATGACTTACATTAATTACATAAAATGACAATCGTATTGTAACATATCTACGTAGATGTGACAAAATGTGACAATGAAAGCTACAAAATCTTGATTGATGGACAGACTTTACACATCCGTCTATTGTTTAATACACAGTAACGTTGCTTTAACATACAAAAATACTTCCCTAGAAATTTATTGACAAATGAGAAAACAATATTCCTAAAATACTCACGTAAATTGTATATATATTTAGATTTCACCTATTTAAATAATAATTAAGGAGTATATACCATATCAACCTCTATAATTGTAATGCAAACATTATTCCTGTCATCAAAATATTGCTAATTATTGAAAACTTTTGCTGTCATAGGTATCAAGATTATTGACCTTTAGTAGAATAAATTCAGATTTTTCAGTAATTGGAAATGAAGCTAGAGAAATGATTGCAGTCAATAATTAAGAACTTTGCCATCTGTAGAATGTTGTTCATTATTTCACTGAAGAAATGGATAACCTTGTCGAAGGACTTTATGCATTCATTACTAATGCAAATAATTGTAATTTATTGGAAATTGTGTATTTTGTAAAAGTGAACATGGAGTTAAGACATCCAAATTGATAAATAAATCCAAAACGTCAATACATGAAAAATCTCGTATATGCTGAAGGTTAGCACCATCGTTTATTAGCAGGTTTAAGCCAGTCATTATTTTGATAATTCAATAGCATCTAAGATTTCTGTTTTGTTAAGTATGTGTCCTTTCAAAAAGGATATGTAAACATAAGTAATTAACGAGAAAATTATAAAATCTTATCTGTCATTTATATTAAAATGTTGTCATCGTCATGGCAACAGAGTCCATTTAATATTTATACATAATATATTCAATATGATAATGTTTTCAACAGCTTTCTTCAATCCTAGGACTCTTTGCACAGTCATTTAAAACTATCAACCCATTTGTCAAGCAAATTGTGCTGGTTTGTGAAAATTGCTTCCATGATAAAAAGTAGTAAAAACGTAAAAGGAGATATTCTTTCAATGTGGCAATTTCAACCCTTTTCGTCAATTGTATGCGAAAATGCCAATTTGTTTTTAACTTTGAAAAATTAATGATGCTGCTTTAAGTATTACATCTCTGGTGATTCACACGCTTTCATTTAGATGTTAAACAAATTATATTATTAAGTTGCATTTTTTCATATGTAAAATTTTAACTATTTTCATGAAAATTTTAACGTCGGTTGGAACAATTAACTGTTTACCAATTTCCAAAAGAACTGTTACATGCAGAAAATAATTGCGCAGTGCGACGTCATCCAAATCTTGTGCGTATAATTTTTTTTTATAGGCAAGATCTCTTTATTGTTTATATAAGTTAATAAAACAGTTATTTAATGCCCTGTTTCATAAAATAGCATAACTATTGTCCCTCGATGATGGAAATGAGCTGCAATCTTTTGCCTTTGGACTCTGGCTTCAGGCAACAGTTCACAAGGCATCAGTTTCAATCATTGTTCCTTCAAAGGCACGAAATAACTGTATACTGTTAACAAGAATACTTCCTCTTTTTTAGTATTTCATGTTTGTAAAACGAACTTTCTTTTGCTACAGTTTTAATCTGACATATGACTTCATATAAAAAAAAATTATATGTTTCTACTTTTATAATTAAGCAAAATTTTCAGCGAAAAAAATATTCTAGATTCTCCATTGGAAATTTATTTCAACAGATTTTTTGTTTAACTGTCTTGGTTATTCGGTAATCGTATCGTGTATTACAATCTGTCACAATAAATATATTACGATTACTTGTAAATTATTTTTATATATATTACATGATCTATTTTCCTATCAATACCTTTAAGGTATAATGTTGAAAATTCACTATATTTAAACAAAACTTTTTTTCAAAAGTTGACCGCAAATTAATCATGTGCTAGCGTTAGTGATCACGTTTTTAATTACATGTGCACGTTTCGTTTCTCATAGTTTTCATTCAGTTTGTATGCATATGCAAATACTAATATAATGATCTGCATCTCAAAAATGTACATTATCAGTGAAGAGGAATAAAAAGTAGAGAAATAATTTGAGACTCTTAATAGATAGAACAAGTATCTAGAGTAGGTTTAAAGAAATTGGAAACAAGTAAAGGTTAAAACATACAATAGCTGTCATATCAAATGAAGCATCATCAGCATGAAAAGTAAATTGTGTGTTAAACAGTTACTGATGAAAGGGGACAAACTAGAAATGCAAAACCGTAACTGGACATGATAAATACATCTTGCATGTGCAATTTAAAAAAACCAAGATCTTTTATTATAGCAGATTTAATCAAGCGTGCACCCAGAAACTTTGCAATTGAAGAAGCAAAGTTTGATGAAAAAGTTTGGTTGAGTAATGAGATATTATAGTCCATTCCAGAAATGTGCATTACATTTTCAGCACCAAATTTTCTAGCAAATGTATATAACAGTTAGAAGTTATACTCTTTTAACGATGTTGAAATTCTAAACTTAAAACATAAGATTACTGTTAACACTTATTGATGTCAATTTGACGTATAAAATCTTTCTTTTTCCAAGTTCAATCTACCTTTATATAAGTTTAAAATAGGCTATTAGTAAACATTTTATGTGATAACTGATTGGGTGTGAAAGATTCTTTAACACTAGCCTCAGGCTTATGGAAATAGCTTGTTATTTTGTAAAATTTGGAAATACATGGTTAATTAAATCTGCTGTGCAAAATTAAATGGTTGAATGGTAGTAGAAGTTATACAATGCATTAAATACTTCACCATAATGTGTTCTAAAAGAGTCGAGATATCTTTATCAAAATTCTTACCTGCATAACTCATTCACTGTGTTGTGGACACCGAAAAATATACTTACCGGCACCAACACAAACTTCAAGATGAAGAACAACAATAAAAGCGTTGTTCCTTTGCTTGTTTTTACCATGTATTTGTAGAGACTTTGTCTCATGTGCATTTACTCCATATCTTTTCATTCACCACAGATAAGGATCCCAAAAATATATTTCAGACCTGCAAAGTTAAGAATTGTGTTTATATGCCATCATGATCAAACAATTTTTAATTTAATATGTCGCGATTTTTTTTTTTTTTTTGGTATATCCTGTTTTCTGTTTTGTTTTGTCAAATGAAAAACGATTGTCCAACCACAAAATGAACAAAATCTACAGAAAAGATAAAGGGGAATGAAACTTATTGAAAGCTTTCAGAACAACGTATTGCTCATTGTTTTATATTTAGCGGAGGCTTTTTAGTAAGACACATTTTTCAGTGTCTTTAGTTTTAGAACTTTTTTTAGTTAATTACGATGTAAAATGGCAAGGATTTTGCTCATGGTGCAGTTTTGCAAAACATATACTATGTATAACTTTTTTGTTTGTTTTTTTGTGTGTGTATGTAAGCGTTTTTATTGTTTATTTGTTTATTTGATTATATTTTGTTTAGTTTTGTTTAATTTGGTTTTTGTTTTTTGTTTTTTGTTTTGTTTTTTGTTTTGTTTTTTGTTTTGCTTTGTTTTGTTTTTTTTTTTTGTGGCATGAGGTAGGAATCCCAGTTGTGAACTTTCCCTTTCTCAGCAGAAATATACCTGCATTCCCAGCAGTGATTATGTGGGCTATGTTCAGACGTTCTTACTTTCGTCCCTTCAGAAATTCTATGGCCGTCACCACGTCATAGATAGATATGAAATGTCGATGTCACAAGTGAAAACTGACAATTTCAGCTAGATTACGTCTTCCCGGATTTGACATTACCAATTCTGACTTTACCCTGGATTGACCCACTGATAGTGTGACGGGTGCTGTTTACAAAGCAGGACATGCTTACCTTTCCGGAGCACCTGATGTCACTCTTTGACAGTTCACACTGTTAGTGCTTCAGTTTTATTGTTGTGTTTGTGATGTTTGCGTTTTGTGGTTGTGTAGCGTCTTTGATCTTCCGTCTTCTAGTGTTCTTGCTGTTGCTTTGTCTCTGTACTTTGATTTATGTAATCTTGTTCTTTGTTCCTTCAGTATTCTACTGCCGTTGTTTTTGGTTTACCTTTTTTTCTAAAAAATCTGAACTTAAGGATGTAGTAAGGTGAAAATTGAAAAATCTACAATATTAAATTGATACAATAAATTTAAAGAGCATTGGCAATGGAACAAATTTAGCAAAAAATTTTGATAGGTTATGGACCTTGTTTTCAAGATATTTCACATTTAATAAAATGGCGGGAAAAGCTCTCTCTGACTTTTACCTTTGTATAACATGGAGACATTATTGGTTACTTTCGGATGGAAGGAAAATCTACAATCTCATGAAATCTTGCTTACTGACTTTAATTGAGCTACTGAAACTTTTGATGACTAAAAAATTGGGTGTCATGGGGAAAAAAATATAACATAGGAATAATGGATAAAACCCGAGAAATCCGAAGTAACTTATATCAATTTCAAAAACTTCACCTTACTGCCTCCTTAACAATAATTTCCTATAATATGTGATTCATGCGGAGGGAATCATGTGTGGCGGACACTAATATAATAACTAAAGGACACGCTCAATATACGCCTTATTCACGGGGTTGTCATCTTGGAGTGTAATTTTTTGGCGGGGATTATGATTGGTTTTCAGTCAGATGCAATTCGACAAATACTGGAAATTTTCGCGTGCTTTTGTTGAACAAACATTTCACGAGGTGGTATAATTAGTATATGATTAATTAATTTTTACAACCATTATTCGTACCTTTATTGAATATGTTTCGGTGGTAATGTTGCTGATGTGAGATATGTCCATGCATGTTTAATATTTAAATGGACCGTTTCAGAAATGCAACGGCGTTATGGAATAATCATTGTTTTTTATTGGCCAAAAAGTATTTTCTGAGTTTGCGCAATGTCGTTTATGAGGACGGGAGTTGAATAAAAACATTTCGAGTGAATGGTCTCCTTTTATTTTCTTTTTATCGCCTGTAAAGCTCGAAATGATTTACCTAGTTCCACACAACATAATTAAAATAAACTCTTTATCCACTTTGAAACACACTGTCGTCTCCTTTATATTACCTATTTTGATTTTACTCTAGATTGGCTCACTGACAGTGTGACGGGTACCGTATTCGAAGCAGAACATGCTTACCCTTCCACAAAACCCTTTTGTAGAGTTCAAACTGTGAGTGTTTTAGTTTTTGTTGATATATTTCTGTTACTCGTGTGGATGTGTCGTGATTTTCCATCCCCTGGTGTTCTCGCATTTGATTCGCTTATGGACTTCTGGATTTGTGTAATCCTCTTGTGCTTTGTTCCTTCGGTATTCAGCTGCTATTGTTATATCTTATTTATTTTTGTGTGCATGTCGAAAGTTAAAAAAGGATTTCACAAAGTCGGGTATATTTTTTTAACTTCATGAATCTTGGTAACATGACTTTCATATATGATCGCAATATCCTGGATAATGTGCAGTGGTCTTTCCACTAGTTTCGTGAGAGGGAAACATGTCCACAAATATTTTAAATATTCAAATTCAAATTTACATTTCTTGTGGTCATCCAAATTAAAATTTCAAACCAACAATAACATTATCGTCTGAATTTTAATGAATCATATCCTTATATCTCCACAACGTCATGCTTTCAGAAGTGTATATGAGCAAAAGCCTACTGGGTCCACAAGATAAAAAGATTTTTAAATGGCGAATCAAGACTTTACAATGCCTTAAAAGGGAAAATGATTTCAGAATGCGAAGTACTTAAAACGAGGTCTGATAACGCCCCTTTAAAATAAAAGGACGCCTTGCTGTAAGGATCAGTAGGGCGACTACTACTTGTCGTCTGTGAGTCAACATTCGTCTCCCTCGAATTTAACCGAACTTAACGGGGATTGTATATGGGAGGTCCTCCACAAATATTGTTTTTTGAATGGATCTGAAAAATAAAACATAGAAAATATGATATATGGTACTCATCATAAGATATAAAAGCTTGTATATCACATGACTACAAACCACATGACAAAATTCAATGTGTTATTCGTTTAGCATTTTTACTGATGCTCACTTTAGACTTCTCCCCACTCCTGATGCAGGCCATGCTTTGCGCTGTTGGCTTTTTTGATGTCCGAGGTTTTAGGACAACATATGGGAGCGGACTGTTGTGTAATTGCCGTATGTTTTTCTTCTCTGTTATTTTTGTCTATTCATCTTTTTAAGTTTTTTATTTGTTTTTTTTATATATTTTAAAAAATACAATCTTTATAAAGCTAAAATATACATATCATACATTGCAGAAACTGCTTTGAAGAAGCAAAATGCACACAAAGATATCTTTGGAATTCGATTTTTAAACTGCGACCAGGTCAGTTCAGACATTTCTACCCAGAAAGCATATTAGTGTGCTTCAAGCCAGTGACGGATCCAGACTGTCTGCTAAGGGGGCGACCCAAAATTTTTCCATAAGGGGGAACCCAATCTTTTTAAAAACCCCTAAAAACCCCTAGGAATTCTAGGCCCCTAAATCCGCCATTGTCAAGCAGAAAGATAGAATAAAACATTAATCTGATATTGCACTTTTTGCCACAAAAGTTTATCAAGGTTGTGTCTAATCTGAAAAAAAAACAGAATAAAATGCAGGATAGGTAGTCTAAAATGGGAATCCATGGCACTATCAAATCGAAATATGAAACAATCCCGGTGTTCTTTTTTGTTTCTTATAATATTCACTCAAATTTTATTTTTTTCCTTGTTAATTATTAATACATGCATATTTAATAATTTATCTTCGTCTCCGAACATTATCTATTTTTATTTATGACTTTTGTAACATTTACCTGTTAAACTCTGTCAAAAGTAGATCTGTGTTAAACAAAACATTTGTTTACGTGGGAATGTACATTTCCTGAAACAACATTAAAGTTCAATGAGATGTTAATTTCAACAAGAACTATCCTCTAATACACAGTGTGTAGTTCAATGGTCGTCATAGAATTGGAACCAATAAATGAAATGAAAAATTGTCATGTCTGTGGAATCTTTGAAAATCAGCAATCTTTTGTTAAAAATCCCTGCATCATTATTTTTTTTTTGAAATCTTGAACTTTATCATTTATACCATCTATTGTGCCTTTCCTTGTTGTGCGTTCACTCGAACGTTATGTACAAGAATTATTATCAAGAACATTTCAGATTTCAATGACATGCCAGTAATGTAAATCATTAGACTGTATACGGGACTTTCGAGATAGGAACTCTCGTGTAAATGAAGGCGGAAACGATCGCCTCAGATACCAGTAAGAAGGAATACTGGATTTCTTAACCTATTGAAATAAACCCATATATAACACAAACTCTTTATGAAATTGAAGTGCATTTATAATTCCGATATTACAATTTAACCAAATTTAAATTGGCGAAAAACAATTAACCTGAGTGATTAAATATAAATCACCCTTTGATCAACAGTGTTAATGAATTGGTGATTCCCTCTCAATGTATTGATGTATTGTTTGTTTGTTTGTTTGGGTTTTTTTTGTATAAAAAACCTTTTCCGGAGTGAACACGATTCAGAAATCCCGCATTTTGCATTTTTCATCAATCTTTTTCAGATTATCCTCCCACATTGCATAGTACATGGAAATACAGAAATACAGACTAAATGTGACATATCTTAAAAATGAAAACGTTAAAATAAAATCCAGGACAAACTGAGATTTTGAGTATTATCCAAACTCAGATTTTGGGTAGTATCCACTGAAACAATGAAACAAATCTTGAATGTCCTTCTCAAAAATTGATCATTTGGTTGATGACAAACATATAACCGTATGGGAAAACATAGCTAAGTCTACTGAAGAAAATACTACCAATCTGTACTCAAGTCATTCACGAAGATTGTTCATTTTTTCTGATATGACAACAAACATTTTTGCCACCACAAACAATAGATTCTATGCGTATAAGTGGAATCGCCCGGAGATTCTGAACTTTTGGAATTCAATAACCTGAAGAGTTTACACATATTGCATGACCTCTCAACCTCCTTCGGTTGTTTTTTTTCTTCCGTAGTGCAACAATGTTTTACCAGCAGACTAGGCTCTTCGAGCTTGCCGGTAGATTAGCGGCGAGCACTCCTTGACCCATCTTTCAAAATTAGGTTTTGTCTCATTTTTGTGCATTTATTTTATACTACAGAGAAATGTGATACAGAAAGGAAGGTTTGGATTCTCATAAACCGATTTAACCCTACCGCTTGGCTTGTACTAGTGGTGTCGCAAAGTTCGTCCAGAGTTTCTATCGTTGTTTTGGTTTGTCTTTTGTCTTCTATTGATGTATGTCTTATACAATTCTCTTGTGGATTGTGGTATCTAATTGTTATTTTCAGTCATTTTAGGTGTTTCTGTTATTTTTTATTTGATTTAACATTGAACCATATAGAAAAAGCATAATTTGGTTAGCCGCCTCTTTGACAAATGAATTAAACTATGAAGGAATTTTTATGGAATTTTTCCTTTGGATCTGATTTTGCAACAAGATTTTCCGTCATCGTGGAACATTAGTTTTGAAAAGAAAGTAATGTTCCATGATGACGGCAAAGTTTGTTGCCATATCAGTTCCAAAGGACAAATTTCATCGAATTCCGGCTTCAAGAATTTGATGCGTGGAATTTTTCCTTTGGACCTGATTATGCAACAAACTTTGCCGTCATCACGGAACATTGTTTGTTCTACTCTTTATCAACAACATTTTTCCAAACTTAATGATTCAAGACGATAAAATTTCCCAGAATTTATTGATTGAAAATGCCTCTTTCTGCAGGTATCCATCAAAATACCAATCTTATGTATCACTTAAGTATCTTTGTCAAGTTTCTATGTCTGCCTTGTTTAGCAATAACTAGTACCATGCAGTACCATTTCCATGCTAGTTTATGAATGAAGGAACATTATATATAGTTGCTGTCATACCTTTCTATGTTTGCGTGGGACTAAACATTTCCTTACAAAGTCACAGACAATTACACACAAAAAAAATATTTTTTTCAATAATAATCTAAAAAAGAAATATCGTTCTAACTGTAACAAATACAAAGATGAGTGAATAATGTTGTTACAATGCAGTAAGTCACGTAGGTAGAATATGACATAATTTTGTAAATGTTATGTATATTACATGACCGACAATATTAGATATCGACATCTCTAAACTTTTTTTTCCATGTAACTGTGTGCATGTCTGTTTTAAGCTCTATAGAGATTATATTTTGTATTACGTTTTTACCGACTTTAGATAAATTTTATTTTACTTGGCAGCAGAAAATGATTTTCCTGGGCGAATTTGCTGATTTGGATTAAAACACATTCCAACATGGTAATGAAATACATTTTGTACCACTACTTTGATAGCATCGACTACTTTTTGACTTTTTGGATTTTTTGTTCTCCTACCATAAAAATCCTAAGAGGCATTAGTTGTAGAAATATAGTTTCTACAACGAAAACTAAGTTGATTATGAAATTTCTCACATCGAGTTAAATAAATTTTGCAAATGTTTGAAAACGAGGCTTGCCGAGTTTTTAAACATTTGAAAATTTATTTAACAAGATGATTAACGTGTTTAAGTTGTAGAAAATGTTTCTCTAATGACATAATGTAAAACACCGAGGACTATGTTCCGAATAGATCTGGCGGGGAATTCCACGCGAGTTGTTCTCTCACTAGTGACGAGAAATATTTTTATCACATCGGTCAGGCGTTGTTTAATTTGCTAGAAATTCCTGTGCAACCCAAACTTAATGAATTTGGTTTTTGCTTTTTTTTTAATTGGTCGATGCTTCTGCTGAAAGATTGTAAGACCTAAAGGGATTCACTAGCCCAGTCGTTCAGTGCTACGACGCTGACCAAAATCCGATTGTATGAAAAGTAATATATCTCGAGATAAGAAAACTTAATAAATCAAAAGAACATCTCCCTTATGCAAAGATCTGTCGTTAACTTATTTTGGCGTTTACTTTTAGCCGATTAAAGTTATTTTTTCTGCACTATCTTTGGTTTCAAAACAACGACAGCAGAATACCGTAGATACGCAAGATACGTTGATTACAATTATTAATCAAAGCATAAAGACATTGCAAAAGCAGAAAAGCAAAAAAATAGAGGTTCAAAGACACTGGACAGCTAAAAATCAGAAACATGGCATTTCAACATCCAAAAGTAAGGTATTAACAGTTCAAATCGAGATTGATATCAGGTGCTTTTCTATTTTCCTGCTCATTATATAACACCCGTCACATTGTCGGTTAGTCAATCCAAAGTATAAGCAGAACATGAATATAACATAATAAATATATCTGAAAATTTCCATTCTTATTTCAGACTGACATGTCATTTCTTTCAATGATGTGGCGACAACCTAAAATTTCTAAACTGACAGAAAATATATAACAAATTAACTTATCTTTTTTGAGACAGTGCTTATATTGTTTTCAAAACTACAAATAATAAACTCAAACCAACTTTGAAATTAACACGTACGTAGAAGAGGAAGTTGTACTGAGAGTTTACAATCATTACGTTGGTATATAAATGTTTAATATTGTACAAAAGGCCAAGGTATGAAGTTGAAGTAACTGTATCAATACTGGTTTTTTTTTCAAGTTCCCAGCTCATTTTGGTATATTCAAGAATCTTGCATTTTGAAAAGAAGTTCATTGTCTATGTAGCGGAAGCTGATATTCAAGCACTGGACTATTTTGTCATTTTTATGTGGAAATCCTCGAACATTTACTTCATATGAATAAAGCCCCCCCCCCCCCCTCAATAAAGGAAAAGGATAAGTTGTAGAAAGAGTAATCTGCAATATAAAAAATACGCCAGTTTCGGTATTTTGTTTCATTCTTTAGGACTGTGAATTACAAGTGTTGGGTCCAGTTGATCCAGCGATGATTTTGTCAGGTTTAGTCATTCATATTTTTTGTATCTTATCTTCTGGCTTTTCTATTCAGATCCTTTTGGTTATTTGTTCTTTATCTGTTTAAACATGTTTTTCGGTTAGTGGACTGTTTTGGTTTGATCTGCACTAATGAGGCATAAGTTGCCAAAATGCGCATATGTAGAAAATAAATTAACAGTAATTTCGGTATTCTGTTATGTAATGATATTATTGGCATGTCATCTTTTCGTTTGCATCTTTTTTTGAAGCTTAGAATGAATCTGAACTTTTGTCAATACAATATTTTTCATGGGCAAATAAAACAAAGAATAAATGAATCCCGTGGGTATTCACTAACCCAGTAGCTAGTACTTCGGTGCTGGCCCGAAATATGATTTTATTTGAAAACGTGCGATGACTAAATTTAAGAAAATTTTGTAAAAAAAATAAAGGAGTATCATAGATCTGTCCTTAGCTGATTTTGGCTATACTATTTATATCCCATTGGTAACTTGTTCTTTATCAGCTTTAGGCATATTTCGGTTTATGAATTTCCAATTGTTTTGATTCGATCTGCACTGACGAGACACATAGCTTGTCGAAATGCGCATATGCAGAAATCAAATTCGCAGAACACATATGTACGTCTGTATTTTTTTATTTCAATTATTTCAACACCATATTATGTTTACTATCTGAGTGACGTGTGTCGTGTGTGAAACAGATCATGCTTACCATTCCAGAGCACCTGATGACTCTCCTGTTTTTGAAGAATTAATACTGTTAGTGCTTTATTTTTATTTACTTTTTTGTGGCGTTTGGATGATGTTCTGTTTGTTTCGTCTTCTTCATTTTCGTTTTCTGTCTGTATATGATCCTTATGTTGCTATATACTCTGAAATTATGAATTTTGGTTGTTGCTTTGCTATATTCATTTGGAATTTATTCATCCACATTCTAAATCCTATTTTCAATAAAAAAAAATACAATTACATTTGAATTTATCAATATATAATTTATCAATAGGCTCATTCTTTTAAGGTGGATAATTTATTCATTCATTCATTCACGTTTTTAGATTATCTGAGGAAGATCATGAGTGTTATCACTGTGTTATCATCGCAGTCAATTTTCACCTGCCGACCACTTTAGTCTTGAGCATTCCTGAACAAACGCCGTCCATACCGAGCTGGAAGAAACTGATCATGAGTTGTACATATTTTACTGCTTTAATATTGTTGGTTTTACATTTGTCAGGTCAGTGTCCTAAGCATGTCTAACTTTTTTATTTCTTTTTGTACTATGATACCAAAGCCATAATATAAATTTTTCATGATTTAGTTTTTGTATCATCTATTGCCATCAGCTGGTGTCTATCGTCTTTTCGCTTGTTAACTTTTGAAATCTGATCAAATCCTTGGAAACTTTTGCATCAAAACAGGAATGATATATTGAAGGTTCTCAACACAGATATGCAATTCTGTGCAGATTCGACAAAAATCTTAGTCGCCAGGATACATATTATGGAAAAACTTTTCTTCTCTGAACTTATTGAAGTGAATCGAACTAAACTCGACGAGAGACGTCTTCGCTTTTTGATAGGACATTTGCGCTTTTTTAAAAAGGACATTTGAATCTTTTTGAATGGACATTTGCGCTTTTTAAATTGAACATTTGTGCTTTTTAAAATGAACATTCGCTCTGGACATTTGCTCTTTTTAAAAGGACTTTTGCACTTCATGTGATGGTAAACACGAATAAGAATAAAAATGGCGCAAATGGTTGTTTAATTTTAAACAGGTATGAAAATGTCTAAATTTTAGAAGCGTAAAAGGTCAACTCGAATCACAGGTAGAAAAGCACAAATGCACACTAAACTATACATGAATAATTATAAAATATCCTTTCCACCATCAGACACTTTGCTGCCATACAATGCAAGGCACATTCTAAACATTGAACCCAATCTTGATCACCTCCAATATAGTTAAACCGAAGTGCACAGGAATGATGAATTTGAGGTCCTCAGCAAAATTACTGATTCTGTTCCCATCAATCAAACACGTGGCTGCCATGTTGTGCAAGGTACATTTACATGAAAAAAAATATTTTGATCGTCATATTTGATGACGAAATAAACAAAAATATACAAAAAAGAATAGATGATTTGTTTTGTGATAACATCATATTTTGTTCTGAAGATATGTCTAATTCTCTCATTTTGAGGCCAGCATTAGTCTGTTATTTCCTATTTCAGAAGCATTTTGCTATTTTGCTGTGCATTTCTTGCTTCTGAATCTTTAGTTGAAATTTAGGACAGATTAGTAAACAATATTTGAATATTGCATACACACAAATAATGCGCTGAATATCTCCATACACACTTTTTGTCCAATGTGGTAGCAAAGCAAAATAAATATACCCATTACAACGTAATGGTGCAGTAGTTCTCGAACTCCCATCCCGAGTTACCCTATCAGTTGAAAGTTTTTCAATATACCATATATCATAAATATATGGCAATTTATTAATATGTGGAAGTGTTAAAGACGATTCGGAAAAAATAAAGATTTTCCAATACATTAATTTCCGTAGATGATTCAATAATGGTACAGTCATGATGATATTTAATCGTTTTGGAAAAGGTCTTCTTTATAATAGTGACTAAGCAATTTTGAAATATACGTATATGTGATTTTATTAAGTTTAAACGTTTTTTTGTCTTTTTCAGGTGCAATGAAAAGAAATTTCAACCCGGACTTGTTTATGCAAATTCTGATGTTTAAAGATAAGACGATGCCCGAACAAAGCCCAAGTGTGTTTGAAGCAAAGTGGGGTTTTTCTATCCACGATCCTGGTCAATATCAAAATCAGTATGGAGCTAGAAAAGTATTTAGTAATCGTTTCAATAAATTTGGCCAAGACTATAAACAAGTGTTGGGAGCACGCAATTTAAAAACACATTCCCATCAAATGTACCAGCGTCCGCACGTGAACAAAGCAACAAATCAAAATATAGATTTACATAAAGCTCTAGATTTTAACAAAGATTCACATGATATGTTAAATAATTACAAACTGACAAAACATCATCCTGAAACAGGTGGACAAACAGAAAAAGGGCCTAGTTCGGAAATTGAAACAGATATTGCTCAGGAAATATTTGGAAATAATACAACAAATAATAAAATTGACTCAAAAGAAACGTCTGGAATTCCAAGGGTTAAATCTAAAAATAAATACAGTTCAAGACTTAGTAACTCATTTCATTTTGATCCTACAGATCTCAATTCAAAAATGTTCAACAGCGAGGCATATAACCCAACATATGTAAATTCGCTAACCCGCTCATCTGCAAGACATAAAAGAAGTACCACCGAATTTGATCCGAACGCAATGATGAACAAATACATGGAACTCCGAACAAATATTGACTCGTTTGGTTCCTACCACCCAAATGACATGATTTCTACAATATTGTTGTTGTTTAAAAGAAATAAGAAGAATAGCAATGGAGAAAACTTTGATCCGAATGGCAACAGTATGCTTTCTTCAACACAACATTGGGGTTTTTCAGTTTACAACCCGCTTCAGTCATTGGAACAGTATAATGGTAAAAATATTGGCAGAGGCTCTTCAGGACCAAATCCGAATACTGTACATTCTGGCTTTAACCCAAATGCCTTAAATAACCATTTGATGGCAACTCTCAGTCAACATGACGGGAAGCATTCAACACAAAGTTACGGAAATACTGGATTTAATTCCAATAATTTGAATAATAAACTTTTCGAGGGTTTAAGTTTCAATCCTGCGACTGTAAACATGAAAACTATTCATCCGATTGTTCAGGAAACTATACCAATGGCTTTGCTTACTTCTCTGCAAAATAGAACAAGTGACCACGAACTTCCCGGGTTTGCATATTTGCAAGGTCATGAACAGAAAGCATCGTCTGCTGGATCTGAGAATGGCTACGTTAAAAATACGCATTCAAAAGGCAATATAGTTCCCAATGAAAATTCAGGGGAGCTTCAAAAGGAAAATTCACACAAAATAGGTGGTCATGCTCCTAACACGCATCTCATCCTGGATGAAAATTCAAATAATGGCCAAGGAAACGTAAACAGTGGTGAAAAACTTTTACAAACACCGAAGCCCAATATCAGTGATGGACGAGGAAATCTGTACGGCGAGCAAGGCAAGAGTATGATTCAAAACAATGCCGCTTACCATGTGGGATCTGAAAAAGTTCGCGGACACACACCGGTAACAGGACATGGATCTCTAGCTGGACATATCCAAACTAATGGTAACGGTTATCAACAATCCATCTACCAACAGGGACCAACTCAGGGTATGATCAATGACACATCAATTTTAAATGGTTCTGGCGGTACTATAACACAACCACAGACACAGGCAGGAGGTTTAGGTAGTACCGTCATTCACCAAAATATGCTCCTATCAGGTAATGGTCAAAGTACCAATTTCGTTGCAGGTAAAATCTCAAATAATTCACGGTCTTCCGGAAATGAATTAGGATCAACAATGGTTCAGCAATTTGCAGGGAGTGATCTTGGTTCTCAAGGAGGTAAAACACAAGCCAATCAATCTATGGCCAATTATACTGCAATACAAACTGCATCTGAAAATACTGGAACTAGCGTTCTACCCCAAACTGGAGCTGGAGGTCCTGGATATCCCAGCGCGAGTCAATCCGTAACTGGGGTTTCTAATTCGGGTGAACAAATCGATGGTGGAGGTATTGAAGGAAACACAGCCTTTCATGGCGTTGATGGAGGATTCGGGTCAACTTCGATATCACAAACTGCAGCTGGAAGTCTTGGACCGAGTAGTGGGAGTGAAAATGCAACGTCATGGCTAAACTATGGAGCAACTGGAGGTACAGAATTTATTGGCGTTGGTCAAACGGGTAGTGGCTCAAATTTAAATTCAGTCACACAAACTAGCAATGGTAAATTGGGACCAAATACTGCACATCAATCTGGAGCAGGAAGTCTAGGGTCAAATGTTGAAGCACAGGAGGGCCTTGGTGAATATATAATTTCACAAACTGAACCGGGAGGTTTAGGTTCCTCTACTTTCGGTCAGAGCGATAGCGGATCTCTGGGATCAAATTATGTTTTACAAACAAGCAAAGAAATGGAATCAAACAAGGAATCACAAACTCCAAACGGCAAGATAGGAACTTCAAAAACAGTCCAGTCTGATATTGACTTCTCATAACATTTTGAATTCTTTGCGATTCATAAACTCAAAATGGTGCAAGCTAATTAAAATTTTAAGAAAGAGAGTCCAAGTACAATAACATGTTGTTTATTTATTCCCAGTTTAGAATTTTGATTTGATCTGCACTGAAGTGACATAAGTAAAAAATATAAAAATAACGAAGTTACTGCTAATTTATTTTCTGCAAATGCGCATTTCGACAACTTATGTCTCATTAGTTCAGATAAAACCAAAGTAAACAAAAAACTTGTAACAGCTGGTAGAGAACATATAACCAAAAGGATCTAAATAGAAAAGCCAAAATTCAGCTAAGGACAGAGCTATGCATGATGGAGATACTCCTTAGTTTTAAACAAAATTTTGTAAATTTAGATATTGCAAGTTTCGATAAAATCGGTTTTCGGGTCAGCACCGAAGTACTGACTACTGGGTAGGTGAATACCCTCGGGGACTAACAGTCCACCAGCAGTGGCATCGGCCCAGTGGTAATAAATAACAAAAATGCCGAAGTTACTGCTAATTTATTTTCTGCTTATTTTTATAAAGTTGTTGAAATGGTCATCTGCAGAAATCCAATTTACAGTAACTTCGGTGTAATGTTATTTACAGGTAACAATACAAATTGAAAACACAAGTTTTCAAAAGCAACATAGCATCGGAGTAATTCAAAGAATGCTGTCTTGTCTTGTCAGTAAAAAAAAAACAAGATTCCAAAACTAAATATATCAAGTATAAGTTTTGCAGGTGGCCATTTTGCCATTTTTACAACGTGATAATATGTCTTTTCAGTTCACTCTGAAATAAAAACGCGTACAGAAAGATAAGGAAATGAATTTTATTAGCAGTATCCATATCAATAAGCACCACTATATTTTATCATCATAATTGGTCGTATATCTGCCATCTGTATTTAATTCAAACTGCCAGATTCATACTAAAAATACTATTGCCAAACCACGTTAGACACGGACGTTTAGACAGAAGATCTGCCTTAGCAGTATGGAAGCCTAAAATCAAAAGGTTACATTCAACTCCAATTACAATATCTTGTATAATACGTGTTGTGTTCAACAACTGTACCAGAAGTTACTTTGATATAACTCTGTACATATTTTGTAGGCATTAATAATCTTAGATGTTGTGTATCGAGGACTCCATGGCAGGATAGTTCGATCTATCGTATGTTGGACCTTAGTCTCATGTATTTAATAAATCGTAGTTTTATTTTATGATATCTGAAGTTTCTTTTAAAAATTTGTGATACACCCTAGAATTAATATTAGCAAGAATACATTACAGCACATATTAGTATATTTCGAGTGTTTGGTGAGAGAAAATAGCACCTTTATATGTGAAAACTGTAATCATTTACTTTTCTAAAGTAACTTTGGTCAATATCTAATCATTAATATTTAACATTTGGTTGATATTGAATTACATGATAATTACGATTAGTGCTAAAAAGGTTTCCTTTTCGGGTCAAACACTATACATTGGGTCTTGCCAAGTTGTGTTGAGAGTTTGTCCACCAGCTACTCGTATTTGTTGCATGACCCAAGCACTTGACCCAATTTTTCCGAAATTTTATTTGGATTTTGATGAAAGGAAGAATGGTTTCTACATGAACTATAAGATAAAATTTATCAGTCAGAGTTGAGGTCATTTACATAGCAAATGAAAAGCGAAGGTCCTCAAATACTTCCTTGTGAACACGATGTTTTATGTATTCACTTCAAACTTATCATCTTGCTCAAATAATTGAAATTATGTAACATTTTTAAGCAAGTTACTTTTTTTTTGCACAGAATTTGAGGGTCGTCTGTATCAAACGTCTTTTGCAAATCTATCTCCGCCTTTTATTCGTTCCTACGGTGAAACAAATGTATACTAGTAAGACAATAATTTCGAAGGCCTGATTTAAACTACTCCAGGTACAATATATATTGTCTCTGACTACTCTTGTAGTAAATATTCCGTACTAAATACATTTATTGTCCCTGTGTGTATACAGATTTTTCGAAGAATTCTGGGATAATGGGAAACATATGCACACGGAGCTATAATTTTCTGATTCAAGTCTGCTGTTTGGCTCACACAAAGGTTTTACGCGTGCACAGTTTAAATTTCAGCCACCTTTTTGGTGTCTTGTTACGTTTTGAAAGATACTAGCCAATCTGAAAAAGTTTATATAATCTTAACCTCAAGTTAAAGGTTAAATAACTTCGTTTTTTGCATTTATATAAATTCATGCATAGAAATTAGGAATCTTAGATTCATATATTTGATAACTGAATGTTTGGATAAATGCTAGTCCAATGGTAATGTTACCCCCTGTTATGTGGGGTTCATAGTGTTAGTGCTTTTTAGCTCACCTGATCCAAAGGGTCAGTGTGAGCTATTGCCATTACTTGGCGTTCGTCCGTCGTCCGTCCGTCCGTTAAACTTTTCACATTTTCATCTTCTTCTCTTGAAACTACTGAAGTAAATTCAACCAAACTTTACAGGAATGATGTATGTAAGGTCTTTTACAAAGATTGCTCATTACGTTCCAATCCGACAAAAAAAACATGACCGCTAGCGCAGAACTTAGATTAAACATTTGACTCTATGGAAAAAATCACATTTTCATCTTCTCTTCTGAAACCACTGAAGCAAATACAGGAATGATGTATGGAAAGTCCTTTACAAAGATTGCTCATTTCGTTCCGATCCGATAAAAAACATGACCGCAAGCGCGGAACTTAGGTTTAACCTTGGATCCTATGTAAAAATCACATTTTCATCTTCTCCTCTGAAATGACTGAAGCAATTTCAACCAAACTTTACAGGAATGGTGTACTAAAGGTCATTTACAAAGGTTGCTAATTTCGTTCCGATCCGATAAAAACTTAGGTTTAACATAGGACCCTATGGGAAAATCACATTGTCATTTTCTCCTCTGAAATGACTGAAGCAAATTCAACCAAACTTTACAGAAATGGTGTATGGAAGGTCCTTTACAAAGATTGCTCATTTCGTTCGGATCCAATAAAAATACATGGTCGCAAGCAAGGAAAATAGTTTAACATAGGAACCTATGGGAAAATCACATTGTCGTCTTCTCCTCTAAAACGACTGAAGCAAATTCAACCAAACTTTACAGGAATGATGTTTGGAAGGTCCATTACAAAGATTGCACATTTCATTCAATTCTGACAAAAACATGACTGCCAGCACGGAGCTTAGATTTAACATAGGACCCTATGGTAAAAATCACATTTTCATCTTCTCATCAAAAACAACTGATGCAAATGCAATCAAACTTTACAGGAATGATGTACTAAAGGTTCTGTACAAAGATTACTCATTTCGTTCCGATCCGATTAAAAGCATGGTCGCCAGCACTGAACTTAGGTTAAACAAAGGACCCTATGGGAAAATCACATTTTAATCTTCTCAGAAACCATTGGAGCAAATTCAACCAAACTTTACAGGAATGATGTATGTAAGGTCCTTTACAAAGATTGCTCTTTACGTTCCAATCTGACAAAAAACATGGCCGCCAGTGCTGAAATTAGGTTTAACATAGGACCCTATGGGAAAATCACATTGTCATTTTCTCCTCTGAAATAACTGAAGCAAATTCAACCAAACTTTACAGGAACGATTTATGAAAGGTCCTATACAAAGATTGTTCATTTCGTTCTGATCCAATAAAAAAGACATGGCTGCAAGTAAGGAAAATAGTTTAACATAGGACCCTATGGGAAAATCACATTGTCGTCTTCTCCTCTGAAACGACTGAAGCAAATTCAACCAAACTTTACAGGAATGATGTTTGGAAGGTCCTGTACAAAGATTGCTCATTTCGTTCCAATCCGACAAAAAACAAGGCTGCCAGCGCGGAGCTTAGATTTAACATAGGACCCTATGGTAAAAATCACATTTTCATCTTCTCATCAGAAACAACTGATGCAAATTCAATCAAACTTTACAGGAATGATGTACTAAAGGTTCTGTACAAAGATTACTCATTTCGTTCCGATCCGATTAAAAACATGGTCGCCAGCGCTGAACTTAGGTTAAACAAAGGACCCTATGGGAAAAATCACATTTTAATCTTCTCTTCAGAAACCACTGAAGCAAATTCAACAAAACGTTACAGGAATGATGTATGGAAGGTCCTTTACGAAGATTGCTCATTTCGTTCCTATCCGACAAAAACCATGGCCGCAAGCACGGAACTTCGTTTAACATAGGAACCTATGGGAAAATCAAATGTTCATTTTCTCCTCAGAAACCACTGAAGCAAATTCAACCAAACTTTACAGGAATGATGTACTAAAGGTCTTTTTAAAAATTGCATACTAGTATTTCATTTGGATCTGACATGGCCGACAGTGCAGAACTTAGATTTAACATTGGACCCTGTGGGAAAAATCGTATTCATCTTCTTCACTGAAACTCTTGTAGGAAATTCAACCAAACTTTACAGGAATGATGTATTGAAGGTCTTAACAAAAAGTGCTCATTTCATTACGGTTCGACCAAAACGCGAAACATAGTTTAACATTGGAGCCAAAGGGAAATTTTCATCACCTGCTCTGAAACTATTGAAGCAAAGTAAACTTATCCGTATTGAAATGATATGAGGTTTTTTGCAAAGATTACTCATTTCAATAGTATCTGACAAAAACATGGGTCTCAATAGTGAACATAGCTAACCATAGACTCCATTGGAAAAAAATCATTTCTGGTCATGCATGGCATAGAAGCATTTTGTCAGGTGAGCGATACAGGCTCTGTTTCTGAGCCTCTAGTTTCATTTTTGTTTCTGTGTTTGTCCCTGTGTCGCCATATTGCAGTGGTTTCTTGTTTCGATTTTAAATTTTCCCTTATTCTTCCTTTTTGTTTTTGGTATTAACTTGTCTGTGTATCTATTTTTATGCAAATGAAATATCCAAAGAAATGATGTTAAGTTGTTTGTTGCATCTGAATTACCATATTTGGGATGTTTTGGTTGTAGGATTTCATTTTGCCTCCATTTTGGTTTGCTGGTGTATGTTTTTAAATATTGGTAAAACTGGCGATACCACAATTATGATTTTTAAATAAATGTTTATTTTGCCCTTATTATAATGCTTTTATGTTTCTCATGCGTTTGTTCTACGTTCTGTTTCTTTCTTGTTGGTTCTCTGTGTGTGATCCAATTATTGTCCTGTATTCTGGATTAATGATTTTTTGGGGTCGTTGCTTTGGTATCCGTTTGGAAATTTATTTAGTTATAACAATGGTGTTATTTTATGCCTCTATATATTTTATGAATGCAATTCACTTGCTTGCAATCACGGCCTTGTTCATTGCTGAAGGCCTCGTGGTGACTCCAAGATGAAGAGCAACAATAAAAGCGTTGTTCCACTGCTTAGTTTAATCATTATATTTAAAGAGACTTTGTCTCATGTGCATTTACTTCATATCCTTTTCAAAAGAAGGTATCGGTTTAGATATTACACCAGACAAAGCCGATACAAAAGGCTTCTGTGATAGTTATCTCAAGTTTTAATTATAAATGAATAAAAACTTTTTAAATAGCAAAAATATCATTTCAAAGTAGTCAAACCTTTGGAATCACCAAAAGGAAGAACAACATTGCTCATTTCACAAAAAAAAGAAAAAAAATCCGGGTAGCATTTAGGATATTGGTATCTAAAGAAAAAACCTTCGATCTGTGGTAAATTTGTATGAGAAAAAGTACCGTAGACTTGTTTTTTGAAACACTTGTGCCCGTAGAGTTTTGAGAAAAAAAACATTTAGCACGAACAGTAATTTATGTGCTTCTGACAAATTAATACATGAATACTCATTTTGTTTTTGTTTTTCTGTATTGTGATTTTGCCATGTCTCTGGACTTTGGTTTTTTTTTAGCTCACCTGGCCTAAAAGGCCATGTGAGCTTTTGCCATCACTATGCGTCCGTCGTCCGTCTGTCTGTCAACAATATCAAAAATCTTCTCCTCTGAAACCACTGGGCCAAATGTAACCAAACTTGGCCTGAATCATCACCAGAATATGGCTTCTCAAAATTGTTGTCGATTAGGCGGTAGGTCAAACAACATGGCCACCGTTGCTAAAAATAGAACATAGGGGTAAATTGCAGTTTTTGCCTAATAACTCGAAAACCGTTTCAGATATCAAAAATCTGACAATGTAAAAATGATCAGCATAATGAGATCTACCCACTGTGCAATTTTGAAGAAAATCTGAAAACCTATCTCGGAGTTATAGCCCTTTTTCCGTTAAATTTTCAGAATTTTTGCATTTTTTATTTTTTATTTCAAAAAGTGTAACAGATAAAGGTCAAGTGTAATTGCAAAAATGTTCAGCATATCAAGATCTACCCACCCTGAAATTTTGAAGAAAATCCATAAACCCTTGTAGGAGTTATTGCCCTTTTTTCACCAAATTTTTAAATTTTTCGTATTTTTCTTCTTTTATTTCCAAAACTATAGAAGATGAAGGTTAAGTGTAAATTGATGAAATGTTTGCCATGCTGTGGCGACTTCAAAACTGATGTTGAAAATTGTTCCTTTACTGCCATTTTCAAAATGGCCGTCAAAAAAGGCGGGAAGATTCAACATTGTCCGATTTCAATGAAATTTGGTTTCCAAATAGATATTGATGTTGCGACTTCAAAACTGGTATTGAAAATTAAATTGTTTGTTGACCGCCATTTTTAAAATGGCCGCCAAAAAAGGCGGGAAAATTCAACATTGTCCGATTTCAATGAAATTTGATTTCTAAATAGATATTGATGTTGCGACTTCAAATCCGGTGTTGAAAATTGTTCGTTGACCGCCATTTTCAAAATGGACGCCAAAAAAGGCGGAAATTTTCAACATTGTCCGATTTCAATGACATTTGGTTTCCAAAAAGATATTGATGTTGCGACTTCAAAACCGATATTGAAAATTGTTTGTTGACTGCCATTTACAAAATGATCTCTCGACTTCAAAACTGGTGTCGAAAGTGGTCCGTAGCAAGAACGTTTTTTATGTCAAAAAAGCCCAACAAAGAAATATAGTATAACATCATCAGACTCTAAAAACAGTTCAAGATATTGGAGATGTTTGAGCTACGAAAGTTTGAGAAACTGAAGATCAACTGTATAACTTACAATGTTCCCTTGATTGTGGCAACTGAAAGCCAGGTGAGCGATACAGGCTCCTGGGAGCCTCTGGTTAAATAACCACATCCTTTGTTCCTTCCAGGTATTCTACTGCCTTTGTTTCTAAAATTTCAAGGACCCAAATTTTCTTCACGGTCTTTTATCGCACTTTTTGCATAGGATGAGTTTTCAAGCTATAATATTATCAGGTTTCATGTTGTCTGTTATTATTTGCTTTGTTATAATAAGTGTTATTTTTTAAAGGAAATTTAAAACCTTTCATAAACAAGAGGCTCTCATGGGCCTGTATCGTTCACCTTGGTCCTTGGTCCTATGCTGCACTATGTCATATGTTAATATATGTTCCTAGCTGGCAAATATCATGGATTAGATACAAATATAAAATTCAAAAACTTTCAAGAGGGTCAACCAAGGAATGTCATGTTAAAATTAAACTGAAATTGTTTAAGCAGATCTTTAAATGCATTTCCAATAGTGTTCTTAATTCAACTAAATATCCTGCTTAGTGATGAAGTACGAACATAAAAATCACAAACTTGGAAGGGGACCACCAAGGGACTATTGTTACCAAGTTCACCAACCCAATAGCCGGTACTGCTGTGCTTGCCCGAAAACCGATTTTATTTGGAAACTTGCAATATCCAAATTTAAAAAATTTTGTTCAAAACTGAGGAGTATCTCCCTCACGCATAGCTCTGTCTCTGGTTGTTTTTGGCTTCACTATTCAGATCCTATTGGTTATGTGTTCTCTATCAGCTTTTACACATATTTTGGTATATGGATTTCCAAATGTTTTGATTTTATCTGCACTGGGAAGACATAAGTTGTCGAAATGTGCATATGTAGAGACTAAATTAGCAGTACCTTCGGTATTTTGTTATTGGTTTGAATTTGTCGATAGTTTCAGAGGAGAAGATCTTTTCCTTTGGGTCCCTATGTTTAACTATGTTCCAAGCTGGTGGTCGCCTTTGAATGAGGTATGAACATAAAAATCACAAACTTTGAAGAAGACCACAAAATTACTAATGTGACCAAGTTTGGTTCCAATAGGTTCAGTAGTTTCAGAAGATCTTTGAATGTAGTCTTATGTGTTAAAACTATGTCCTCCGATGGCGGCCATCTTGGACGAGGTACGAACATAATTACAAACTTTTAAGAGGTCCGTACCCAAGGACTATCGTGACCAAGTTTTGTTCTAATGGGCTCAGTGGTTCTAGAGATCTTTTGAGTGTATTTCCAATATGGTCCTTTGTTAAAACTTTGTTCTACGCTGGCGGCCATCTTGGATGAGGTATGAACATGAAAATCACTAACTTAGAAGGAGTCTACCTATAATGACCAAGTTTGGTTCCAACTGGTCAAGTAGTTTTAGAGGAGAAGATCTTTGAATGAAAATGTTAAGGACGGACAGATGACAGACCCAGAGAGCTAACTAGAAGCTCATATGAGCCTGTATCACTCACCTGGTGACTTGTTTTATTCATTGTCACCAAGAGACTATCAATTATTATCCATACTATACATCAGTTCACCAGATGTTAGAGTTTCTGAGAGGATATTCTTTCTGAGAGGATATTCAAACATTGTTGCCATCTTGGATTGTCAAGAGCTAGAGCGCGACATGTAATAAATTGCCTTAAAATTGACAAATAAAGTCCCATAACTCTTGCAAGAAAAATCGAAATTTCCCGAAAAAGAATACAGGTCGTGAGGCCATCATACCCAATACCTCTACACAGTTTGAAGTGAAATGGCCAAAGGGTCGTCAAGTTAGAGCGCGACATGTAATAATTTGCTTAACAATTGATGAATAAAGTCCCATAACTCTTGCAAGAAAAATCGAAATTTCCCGAACAAATATATAGATCGGGGGGCCATCATACCCAATACCTCTACAAAGTTTGAAGTGAATTGGCCAATGGGTTGTCAACTTAGAGCATGACATATGAAAAGGACGGACAGACAGACGGACGGACAATCGGACATCGGTATACCATAATACGTCCGTCATTAGACGGGCGTAAAAAAAAGAAGATCTTTGAATGTATTTCCCATAGGGTCATTATTTTAAACTATGTGTCTTGCTGGCCCCCATCTTGGATGGGGTATGCACATAAAAATCACTAACTTTAAAGGGGATCACTAATGGACTATTGTGACCAAGTTTGGTTCCGATTGACTCAGTAGTTTCAGAGAAGAAGATCTTTGAATGCATTTCACATAGGGTCCTTATGTTAAACTATGTGCCTCGCTGGCGGCCATCTTGGTTGAGGTATGCATTTAAAAATCACAAACTTTGAAGGGGATCACCAATGGACTATTGTGACCAAGTTTGGTATCCAATCCAGTAGTCTAAGAGGAAAAGATCTTTGAATGCATATCCCATATGGTCCCTATATTAAACTATGTTCCTCGCTGTCAGCCATCTTGGATGAGATGCAATCATGTTGGACATATGTAGAAATTGTAGTCCTTGATAAGCTTTGCACTTTTGCAATTCAAACTTAACCTCTATCTCAAATAGTTTTTGTAATAAAAATCGCGAAAATTCAAAGAAAAGGGGGCTATAACTCCTATATGGGTCGTCCGATTTTCTACAAAATTGCAGGACATGTAGATCTTGTCATGCTGACCATTTTTGTAATTTAAACTTGACCTGTGTCTTCTATCATTTTCAGTATATAAGACGAAAAGTAACAAAACTAGAGGCTAAGAGACTGAGCCTGTATCGCTCACCTGACAAAATACTTCAATGCCTTACATGACCAAAATGACGTTTTTACCAATGTTTAGCTATGTTCTCCATTGGCATCCGCGTTTTTTGTCTGATCCTATTGAAATGAGTAATTTTTGCAAAGGACCTTCTATACATTCAGTTAAATTTGCTTGAATACTTTCTGAGAAGATGACACAGGATGGTTTTTCTCATACCAGGCTCCAATATTAAACCATGTTCTGCTCTAGAGGACATGTTTTTTGTCGGATCGAAATGAATGGGCAATTTTTGTATAGTATCTTCCGTACATCATTCCTGTAAAGTTTGGTTGAATTTGCGTTAGTGGTTTCAGAGAAGATGAAAATGTGATTTTCCCTTAGGGTTCAATGTTGAACTGTTGTTTGCCGGTAGCCATATTTCTATGGATTGTAATGAAATGAGCAATCATTCCTTTAAAGTTTGGTTGAATTTTCTTCAGTGGTTTCGGAGGAGGTGAGCCAAAAAGGTATTTTATCGACGAATTTTAAGGATCTTTTCAAAATCTCAAGTAATTGAGTTTTAAACTTTTATTTTTAAAATTTTTTAAGGATTTCAAATTTTCATTTTTGACACTTTCACGGATTTTAGACATCTGGGTGAATTTCAAACTTCAATCTTCAAATGCTTTCGAGGTACCATCTGAAAGATCTTGCTGAATGAACATGAAAGCTCTGCAACTTTCCACTCAGAGGAATTACGCAAATGTACAAGTTTTGATAGAATTAGTCAAATATTCTGGAACCAACTGAAAGGTCTTCCACTGGGAATCCAAATTGGCATTGTGAAAGCCTCATCACTTAATATTAAAAAAAAACTCATGAGTGTTCCATGGAACACTTGTGTCGCCTGCACTACAAAAGAGCAATTTTTGGCCAAGTGAACCTCTGAAATCTGTAAAATAAAAATTTTTAGTATCAGATGCACAATAACATCAAGTGATCAACATACTCTGAAAGGGTGGTTGGAATCTGACTTCTAGATATGATGGACTTGAGGATTAACTAATCAGAATAACGAATGAGCAACTTTGGCTCTGTTAACCTCTAAAATATGTAAAATAAAAATTCTGAGTATCAGGTGCGAATCTACACCAGGTGAAAAACATATCCTGAAAGTTTGGTTGGAATTCGACAAGCAGTTTTGAAGGAGTTGCGGATTCAAAAACCAACAGACTCACAAATGAGTAATTTTGGCTCCATGAGCCTCTAAGATGTCAGAGAATGAAAGTATTTGTAACTTTTAGATGGACAATTTTTTACAAAATCTCTTATAATGGGGCCATTACAGGACTAAATGAATAATATGGCTGCAACAGTTCTTAAAATGAATGTCTCAGGCCAAAAACTAGTATGTGCAAGCAAACAGCTAAGGCAAAGAAAGTGTTTTAGCTCACTGGGACGAATGTCCGGAGAGCTCTTGTCATATCCCCGGTGTCAGCGTCGGCCGCATCAGCAAAACTTTAACCTGGCTTGTGGAATTGAGACCTGAGTAGCTAGGATGTTGATATTTGGTATGCGACTTCTTTGTGATGAGAGCTTTCTTCTGGTACTATACTTGAAGACATTTTAACCTTGACCTTGCCCTGAGGACAATTTTTAAAAAACTTTAACCTTGCCTCTAGAAGGTAGGCTGTTAGTGGTAGGGTGTTCATATTGGTATATAACTTTCTTATGATGAGAGCTTTCTTGTGGTACCATATTTGTAGACATTTTGGCCTTGACCTTGCCTCGAGGGCAATTTTTAAAAACTTTAACCTTGACTATAGGAGGTAGGCTTTTAGTGTTAGGGTGTTTATATTGGGTATGTAACTTCCTGATGATGAGAGCTTTCTTCTGGTAATACTTGTAGACATTTTGACCTTGACCTTGTCCTGAGGGCAATTTTTAAAAAACTTTAGCCTTGCCTATAGAAGGTAGGCTTTTCGCGTTAGGGTGTTAATATTTGGTATGTAACTTCCTCATAATGAGAGCTTTCTTCTGGTGCCATACTTGTAGACATATTGACCTTGACCTTGCCCTGAGGGCAGTTTTAAAAAAAAAACTTCGACCTTGCCTCTAGAAGGTACTTGTAGGGTGTTAATATTTGGTATGTAACTACCTTATGATGAGAGTTTTCTTGTGGTACCATATTTGTAGACATTTTGACCTTGACCTTGCCCTGAGGGAAATTTTTTAAAAACTTTAACCTTGTTTCTACAATTAAGCTGTTTAGTGATATTGTTAACATATTTGGTATGTGATTTTCTTGTGATGAGAGCTTTCTGATGGTACCATAGTTGTAGACATTTTGACCTTGACATTTGCCCTTTGGGCAATTTTTAAAAAAACTTTAAACTTGCTTCTAGAATTAAGTTGTTAAGTGATAGGATGTTTATATTTGATATGTGACTTTCTTGTGAAGAAAGCTTTCTATTACTTTCGAATTTATTGTGCATTGAGGTTACTGGAATCCCCGGCGAGCTATGTTGTCCTCTGACAACTCTTGTTATACTGTTGTTCTCAATCTTGCAGAAGTTATCATGAACACTGCACCAATGGACAAATTGCAAAAACACATTTAGACTAGAATATGGTTTAACAAAGTGCAAACTATACAGTATCAATTAAGAGTTCTTTCTATCAATAACTCTTGATTGATTTTTTAAAACCATTAGAGTGATAATAAATACAGAATCCATGACAGATGAACAATTATTAGTTGGTATACATTTTTTACTGCTTTTGGTCTAATACGAGTCTTTCTAACCACAGAATAGACCAACTAATTAATGGCAGTAATACTAATAAAAAAAGAAAATTTCAACGAGAAATCATGATTAGTTTAATAATATAAATACTGCAGTATATACTGTAACAACAATAAATGCAAAAACAAAACAAAAAATAAGAATTGAGTAAAAACAATAAGTCGCACCAAACTTCGTTTGGGAGACTTAATTAACAAATATTTATGAAAGACTTGACACTGTTGTACTAGATAACAATGGAAAAAACACAAAATTATTTGGCTATGCAAGAAATTCACACTTATTTTCATAATTGCACAAAATACATACCTACAGCGTTTACATACAACATATTTGTACTTGCCCTACTATAAAGAACAATTTGATCCGATTACACAACAAAATTTGTCATATTTGTACATTCATCCTCTTTTTAATAAAAGTTACATTTCAACAATTTATGTGATATAACCAATATTCTTCAACTGTTTTCAACAACAAATGATTACCCTTTATTCAAAAGTTATTATAAGATGATTGGCAGTTCCTTTGCACTATTAATTAGCTCACTTCAAAAGCATTCTAATCTGATATACCATATTTTTTTAATCAAGGTCAGTAAGACGATCTATGATCTTTTAAAAGTCTATAGGTTTTTTTTTTCTCATCATGGCCACTTACGGGCATTTTTAGGCTGCATATCAAAAAACTTCAATTATTAATCTTCCCTAATACTCAAGAGGACATAATGCTGTCTCATATTGCTGTCTTCTGTACATTCAGAGGAAGAATTGTTCAAAGAATAAATGTTTGAAGCTTGTCATGTCAATCTAAATCTCGGTTAAATATAGATGTCTAAGATTTTGGATTGAGACTTTTAGCAGTTTTAAGTCAAAACCATCTTATTCAGCTAGTCTAAGGTCAAATCGGACTACTGTCATAAATCTTAATACACAGTGTTTTAAGTGAATATACTGAAAAGTACTGATTTTGCAAGAGATGGTAGATCAAAGGGCATTTGCACAAATACCCATAAATGTACATAATACAGTTTTACTTCAATGGCTAACACTGCAATAACTCGAACAACATGGATATCTCGATTCCTTTTTTTCAGCCTTGATATCTCAACTCCCATCTATCTAAAACTGTCTTAAGGATGTTTGCTGGTCAATTTTAAAATAACAAGGATTTCAATTAAATGCGATTTTTTGTTAAAATATTGGAAAAGAAGTAATTTAAGCCAAAAAAATTGATAGGTTACAGATGTAAATTTTTGAGATACAAGTGTTTCAAAAAATGGCGGGAAACTGAACTCCTCTGCATTTTTCATAGGTTTAACATGAGGAATGTTTATCCAATAATGAATGTGACAAAATAACACCAATTGAAAAAAATTTTGTCAAAATGCTCCAAAAGGTGTACAAAATGAAATTATGGAAAACAAATTTGGGGTCACCAGACAAAACATTATTCAGCTTTTAAATGGATAAAACTAGAGAAGTCCGAAAATCTGACAGAAATACATAAACATGACCAGCGAACATCCTTAACCCATCCCTTGGGTGTTCGAGTCATCAAAGTTTGACTGTAACTGGTATCATTCTCACAGCACTACATACTTCATGTGCTCATGTAGCACATATTTGCAAATATATACAAACAAAAACAGTGTACTCTCAATAATTACTACAGTGAAACTGGAAATATTAAAATCTATCGAATTGGAAAATGACATTAAATGTTTGCCACTGCACTAGAGCAAACATTATCAAGGAGAAACCATGGATTTAGAGTAAAAATTTAGTCAGTGTTTATATGGTTGTATTTCCTTCTTCCCTGTTTTGCAGATTTGAAATCTTTAGACACATTTCTGTGTTTCTTATTCTTTTTTATATCTTTCCCATGCCTCCAATTATGTACACTTGTGAAACACCTGTAAAAAATAGTGACAAAATAAGATTTTTACAATTTATTAAGGATGATTACATACTATTTTTGAGTTGATGCATTTGCTAATTTCACATTAGAATCAGGCTAATAAAGAAGTTTGCATGTAATTACATTACATTTATATTATTTTATTTATTTATTTATGTATTTTTGTAGAAAAAAAGATAAATGACTATTTTTATCTGCTCTTGCTCTTTACTTCAATGTTTCAAATTCAGAATGTGTAATGAAATAAAGTTCATTTCTTACCTCACTCAAAATAAATATATAGAAATATAAAACATATAAGTGTCGCTTTCAGGGTTAAATTTCAAATTTTCAATTAAAATTTTCAATTTGAGATACAAGTGTCAGATTTAATGTTATATTTTCAAATGTGTTTGAAAGTTTAAATAAGTTAGTATACCAAATGTTCATTTCTTGTATATCAATTATGACATATCTGAGATTTTTTTTGCCTGTTAGTCATGGGACTGGCATATTTAGTTTTTCCTATAAGTTCTACAATATTTTTGTCAGACTTATTACTCTTTATCTAGGGGGCCTACTCCGACCTGCCATTGGGTGTGGGGTTTCCTCACTGTTCATTGAAGATCTAATGGTGGCTTCGAGTTGTTATTCCTCCCCTTTGGGTCATTGTCTCTTTGATACATTCTCCATTTCCCTTCTTTTTTTTCTATTATGTCAGAAAAGTAACAAAAATGCCCTTAGTTTGCCAGTCATAAATATAAAAGACCTAGAAGATTTTTGGTAGTCAGAATTGACAGGGCCAAACAATTTGCATGAACTTTGCATACAATTCCAAGGAAAAATCAAGAACATCATCATATGTTGTCATAGTTTACACATGTATACCTCTTACTATTGGTGATGTACTGACATTCAGGCCAAATCTTAATCAAGATTAAATATAACATACCCAGTATCTTTGTGTTCCTTCAGAGTGGGTTGTTCTGATTCAGCCTCTATTCCACAACAACTCCAATGAGTGTCCAATCCTTCAATAACACAGTTTCAAAAATTAACATAAATATTAAAACAAAAAACAGATATTTCTCTAGTTTCTATCAAGCTCTCACATTTTACAACTGGTTTTTGTTTCTAGAAAGGAAATCAATTCTCATGAAATTTCATGCCAAAACCAGTATTCTGTATGTTTTAGGTTTCAGCACAACAATAATGATATTTAGTAAATTTGTATTTGTTTAAAGCTTGGTAGGGCTAGTTTTTAAACAATCTGAAAATGTATTTGACTTGATGTGACAAATTTTATAATCAACATATTTTCCCAGCAAAATCTATCATACTTGCCAACCTCAAATGGACCAAATGAGGGTTATGACCCTCCTTCAAAAAAAAATGAGGGTCATAGCGTGCAACTACATTTCCAGACCAAGAAAAAAATACTTATGACAGTTTTAGTCTTGTAAAAGGTAAAAATTAATAGCACAATATTTAGAAAATCATTTAATTTTGCACATTCACCAAAG
>MJUU01045818.1:0-17179 GCA_002080025.1 Modiolus philippinarum
GCCAGCAGTAGGGTTAAAGCGGTTTATGGTTACCCAAACCTTCCCTTTATTTATCCCGTTTCCCTATAGTATAATAAACATACGAATAAAACCCAAAACAGGCAGACCACTAACTCCATGACGACAATTTTGAAAGGAGAGAAAATGAATACATAATTTAGAAAGATGGGTCAATGGGTGCTAGCTGCTAAACTGGCGGCTAGCGCAAAAGCACGGCTGGGAAACTCGATGGTCAACTGAATTTTACTACCAGGAAGTTAATTAATACAAAGTGACAGACCCTGTTTTTAAAAATCGGGGAATGTCATTCCATGTAAATCTGGTCAAAGAACTAAAGTATAACTAAAACCATATAAAGTCTGCCTTTTAAGACAGAAATCACGTTTATTATTGTCAGCCGCTTGGGGGCGATTCTAAAGGACCGACCATTTAACCTGAAGGGGGCTATGTTTTTTTTTCTTGACAGAAATTTTTTTTTTCACGTCTATCAACAAAATATTTTTTTTCAAAATTAACATTATGTTTTGGGGTAGAAAGCCTCCGGCAGAATTTTTTTTTTTCATTATTGCAGCCAAAATATTTTTTCACATAAAATCAGCTCCAAAATATTTTTAGAAAAAAAACCATAGCCCCAATTCAAGTTAAATGGTTGGTCCCTAAAATCTGGACATAAAAAAACTAATTTTCCGTTACTCGAAAAAAGAAAAGGGTTTTTGATTGATTAACACTTATTTTATAAATTTATATGGAGTTACATTCTTTGATTTTCTCGAACTGCACTTATTAAGTGTAAATCACAGATTTCCGGGCGCCGGTTTTTTTTTGTTTTTTGTTTTGGTTCCGGGCGTCGTTTTTTTTTGTTGTTGTTGAGAACATCGAATTTCCCAGTCATGTCAAGGAGCCTAGTCTGCTGGCAAAACACTGTCTCGCTACGGAAGAAAAATCATACTCAAAACTTCCCCAAGGGTTTGTTCAAGAATCATCATATATGAGGGGGGCAAGGGTATTAACTGTTGTTGTGTTATTGGGTATTATTGATTCTCTGTTAGCTGTTATTGCAAAAATATATATTATGTTGTGTTAGCTATTATTGGGTAGTTATGATGAATATTCAGTTCACTGTTAGTTGTTACTTAACAGTTCAATTTGGTGTTATTACAAAGAAATACCCTCGTTCCACTCGGCGAAAATTCATTTCACTTCTAAGTTGGAATTCTCCCTTTTCAACCCCCAATCCTACTGTATGATTATTTAGCTGTTGTATTCAACTGTAAAAGTATTTAGTCTACATTTTGACTTCTTCAACTTTTTATAAGTTGTGGTCAAATTTTACCTTCAGCTTTATCATTATAGTTCAATTTGGAATAAATTGATTGATTGATTAGTTAGAGTTTAACGTCCAGTGAGCAATATTTCAGCTATATCAGGTGTAACCGGAGAGCAAGTATCTCCTTGCAAAATAGACTAATGTCAACTACGGGGATCGAACCAGGGACCTCTAGCACTTCAGCCAGCCACCTAACCGAAATTCCTTTAGCTCAGTCGATTTTTACTGGCTATATATCTACTACCTACTACAACGCAGGTAGGCTGTCCTGTCACACAGGACAAGAACAAGTTAATTCGAGAAAATATAAGCAAGAGAGAAAAAGAAGCAATAATGTAAGGGACAACTGAGCGGAAAATCTAGTGGTATGAAATTATCTCCCTTCCAGAAAAACTCTCCTGTTTTCATAACGAATTCGGAACAAATTAACAACATGCGACGAATATAAACAATCGACAAAATGTCAGGATTTCAAAAGAAATAAACAAATACGATTTTTAGTGAAAACGTCGTTCAGTTCCCAGATCTTTACTTTGTAGTTAAATGCCTCCAAGATGAGGTATATATGCGAATTTCTTACATTATCCACTGTCGTTATGAAAATATTCAATGGACAGACTGGTCAAAATCAATTGCTATAGGGCGTTAAAATGCATGTACCCATACAAGATTATATGTACAGATAGATTTTTTAACATACTTTATTTATAGGTCAATTTAGTGACGATTCTTTCATAAGAAACATCGAGATCCAAAAATCATTCTACGTTACTAGGCAAAATCATATCGTCTCGAAACAGCGCCATTTTCCTTGTATACCTACGATCTCAAACGGTAATCATCAACACAAGATTTCATTGGTTCAATCAAGGAAAAGGGCGTGCCTTCAGTTAAAGTCCATTCAAAGACCCCGCGTGCTTAGTGAGTAAAAATCGATTTTTTTTATGTAAACTAGACGGTTGCCAGGTAGAAATGGTCGTTTTATATACTTTATTTCGTCGAAACCACTGTGTGTACCCAGTCCAAAATTTGCAAATGATTCGATAAATATTTAATTGCAAACTATATTTTTTTTGAAAATTTTTGTTATAAAGAAATGCCTAGATCCAAAACTCTCTGGAACCAGGTATATTCCGGGAAATCTCATTTTTCATTAAAAAATAGGCAAGAAATATCAAAATTTTCAAAAAATGTCATTTGTCAATATCAAGATACGTCACATGAACATAACAGAGTATAAATCTTCATGTTATAAGTAACTTTTATTAGCTCTTAACAACGAGTTACACATTGCAATCGACATTTTTATCTTTTCTAAACGAGAGTTCATATTCTATGTTTAAATACCAAAGGATTTCAGACTGAACTGGGACAACGAGTTTTTGTTACCACTTGAAAAGGGAAGAAATGGGTAGGGACAGGAAAATTAGCCTTCTACACGAATCCCAGCGATTCTGCTCTCTTTAGACAATATAGAAAGGTCTTTCTACTGCATTGGGCGTTGCGTTTCTCCACACAGTTTGGCTACAATGGTTCACGGTCTGGTTTTCTGTATTATGACAGGGGATTCCCCTATCAACCAGCCCGGCAGCTCTGTAGCCGAAGCCCCTGAAAACCGATCCAGGTACCGAGAATTTGAAATAAAATAGACTACCATCACAACATACATTTTATAACCTTTTTTCTTAGAATTTTTTGGGACTTTTTTGCTCAAATTCCAAGTTAGGATTAGCCTGATTAACTAAAATGTAGACGAAAAAGTTATACAGTTTTAGACAGTCGCTATATGATTACACAGAAAAAAAATACTTAAATACTGAACTATAAAGAAATCGGAATAGACTTTATATAATGAATAATAATTCATCTGTACGACAAGAGTTGAAATTGAAAAACACTCATACATGAAGTGAAATTGAACACCAATAGCTACCTGATGAGAAAATGAAAATGCACACATATATGGCATGGTATTGGTTGCAAAAATTTAATATTATTTATTCAAATGGTATATTTTTTTCATTTAAATGCAATATTTTTTATTCAATTGGTATATTTTTTCATTCAAATGCAATATTTTTATTTCAAATGGTATATTTTTTCATTTAAATGCAATATTTTTAATTCAAATGGTATATTTTTCATTCAAATGCAATATTTTTAATTCAAATGGTATATTTTTTCATTTAAATGCAATATTTTTTTATTCAAATGGTATATTTTTTCATTTAAATGCAATAATTTTTATTCAATTGGTATATTTTTTCATTCAAATGCAATATTTTTTATTCAAACAACGGCAGTAGAATACCGAAGGAACAAAGGAGGGAAATCCACAAAAATCGAAGTCCAAAGACATGGCCAAAACGAGAACACAGAAAACAATGGCGCCAGACACAAAACAATGACGTTAGACAGACACAAAGCACAGAAATAGAAATCACAACATTCAAAACAAAACACTCACAGTGTGAACTCCAGTGAAATATATGATATAATTGTTATTCGAATGCAATATTTTAATTCAAATGGTATATTTTTTCATTTAATGCAATATTCTTTTATTCAATTGATATATTTTTCATTCAAATGCAATATTTTTTTATTCAATTTGTATATTTTTTTCATTCTAATGCAATATTTTTTATTCAATTTGTATATTTTTTTCATTTAAATGCAATTTTTTTGTCATTTAAATGTAATAATTGCATTATGGGTAATTGTTTCACGTCACGGCTGGAACTTTCAAGGGGCTTCGCAAAGTTGGGCCTTATATGGCAGGTAGGTACATGTAATGCCTTTCATTTGAGCTATAGCGTATGATCCCAAGACCCGTACGTAAAATTCGGACGCCGTTCCATAGAGGGTACCCTACATCGAAAAATACCGATTTGGACCAACTTGGCTAATGTGGGCTGGACCTTGCTAGGGGCTTCGCAAAGTCGGTCATTATATGGCAGTTAGGTCCATGTAATAGCTTTCATTTGCGTTATAGCGTATGATCCCTAAACCCGTACGAAAATTTTGGTCCGAATTGACTTAAGATACCCTAGGTTCGTATAGTGAAAATGGCAATTTGGACCAACTTTGGTAATGTAGGCTGGACCTTTGTAATGGCTAGGGATCATACGCTATGACAGAAATAAAAGCTATTATATGTACCTACCTGTCCCATAAGGCCCAACTTTTCGAAGCCCCTAGAAAGGTCCAGTCGTGACGTGAAACAATTTCCCATAATGCAATTATTACATTTAAATGAAAAAAATGTACAAATTGAATAAAAAATATTGCATTAGAATGAAAAATTATACCAATTGAATAAAAAAATATTGCATTTAAATGAAAAAATTTACCATCTGAATTAAAAATATTGCATTTGAATAACAATTATATCATTTGAATAAAAAATATTGCATTTGAATGAAAAAATATACCATTTGAATAAAAAATATTGCATTGAAATGAAAAAATATACCATTTGAATTAAAAATATTGCATTGAATGAAAAAATATACCATTTTATATAAATCATATTGCATTCAAATGAAAAATATTAAATTTTTGCAACCAATACCATGCCATAATATTGATTTTTGAAAGTTGTTCGAATCTTCGATCCTTGACTGCTGAAAACATGCTGATAAAAGTTTTATCATAAAACACAAAGCAGTAAGACAATGTAATACATTTCATTCTTAGCATGACTAAGACAATACTTCTTGTTGCATTTGAGTTTGTCAGTTATGAGATAAGACTCAATAATTTCATTCACGAAAAAAAAAATAGACTTCATGCGAGCTGTTACTACTAGATGGGTAGAACTGTAAAAGTGTCTGAAAAATTCAACTAGCCTAATCCAAGACATTAAAAAAAGTTTAGGGCTATTGTATTTTTCGCCTTGTACAATAATAATGAGTAACGAATAAAGCTCTTTGTTTGATAATAAACTGAGTCAATGGACCAATGATGGCCTATGAATGTACATAAGAAAGTATTATTGAATAAGATGACTGTTATCCATGTTTTACATTTATATGTTAGCTGTTATTGACTTGATATACACTGTTAGCTGTTATCACTTATTTTAATTATCTGTTATTGGAAAAATCAATTAGCTATTAGGCTGTTATGCCCCCCCCCTTGCCCCCTATATATTTCAGTAGACATCGGCAGTATAGCAGTGTAGAGGCAAGTATGTGTGTAACATTTTCTTGTTCTTCAAGTCGGGAATATGACGGCTTGCCAAAAAATGTTCTGTGTCGGATTGTGTTCCCCTGATTCAGTCGAATGTTATACGGATTTTCCTTACTGGTCTCTTCCTTTGATCGATTCTGACTTTTGTTGTCACTTTCATTTGTCACTAGATCTCAAAGCTCATTATACAGATGCAAGCAGATTATCTTGTCGATATCCCCTATTACGTAAAGAATGTAGGGTACGTCCCAGCTTTCTTGATCTTTAATCAGTTTTTGGCATTTTTAACATTATTTCCGTAAAAAGCGAGGATTAGTTATAAATGTTTGGCTGTGATTGTAAGGTTTACATTCACTAAAATCGTCAAGAGTAGAACGAACACGTGCGAATCGTATTAGTTGAGAAATATATACCCCTAAGACGGAGCTAAGTGGAATGACGCCGTCAAGGAAAGGGGAATTTGTAATAGTGAAATCAAAATCATCCCTTTTATCATAAAATTTTTTTTAGTAAAAGGTCCAATAGATAATCTGAGGGGCCGCCATTTTAGTTTGATGATTGGTCGTAAAATACAAAAATACGTAAAATCATACCTTCATGTAAAAATGTCCAATAGATAATCTGAGGGGCCGCCATTTTAGTTTGATAATTGGTCGTAAAATACAAAAATGCGTAAAATCATACCTTCATGTAAAAATGTCCAGTTAATGTCAATTTAGTATATAAATATTTTTGAAAGATGAAGTATTTACAATTTTTTTTCAATTAAATGGCGTCAAATGTTAAAAGATCTTTGGTGTTAAGAGTTTATATATTTTTATTTGTGTGTAAGATATAGTGCTTATAACATTAAGTCTGTATAATCAAATTTTGGCATCATTGGAAGAATGGACGTCCTATGATATTGCCCTTTTGCATAGGAATATTATTTTTGTTTCTAATTATTTTGTTACAAATTTTGAAGCCTATATACAGGCCAGTTATAAAGCAACAAAAAATCAAGAGAATTCTTGTTCCGTTAAAATCTTGACTTCATATATCTAAAAGGTGAATAATTGTTAAATACATTTTAATTTACACTGTTACACGAATATTTCTTACGAATCCTTACGAATCTTTGAAATTAACATGATTCGTAAAACTAACACGAATGCTTGCAAATATAACATATTTATGAGTGAATTGCGATTTCTTTGCGATGAGTTGCGAGTATGAACGACCACTTAAAGATTTACTAAGATTGAAAGCGATGCAGTTACGATAAAAAATTACGAATCGTTACGCAGTTACGATGAAAATTTACGAATCGTTACGAATAAATGCGAGCGACATATGAACGCATACGAGTTATCTATGAATTCTTGCGAGGACCAAACGAATTATTTCGATTTGATCCAAGCTTTCACGGATAATTAACGAATCATTTACGATAACTAGGCGAGTTTTTACGATTATCTGACATTTAATTACAAGTGTTTCACAAACAGCAACATTTTTTCTCTTGGGTAAGATTTACTTCAGTCTATATAACTCGTTTAGTCTTGAAATGCATATCTAAGGAAACGAGTAATGTCCTGTCACAATTCTACAAAGCATCCCTCGACCTTTTTTCTACAGTTACAAGGGAAAAAAAAAGAGAAAATTATACCATCATTACTTCTCCATCCAACTTTTAGAAAGGGGATACAACTAAGATTGGAATACCGAATACAAATCTTAATTATTACCCCATCGTAAAAAAATACGTAGAATAAACGCATTTATTTGGAAAGCACTCTAAAAGTATTCGTATAAATTCGTAAAGTGATCGCGTCATTGCGTGTTTACCCGTAAATCAATCAAAATACGACCATAAACTACTTGCAATTATTCGTAAATAGATCTTAACACATTTTAGGTCCGCGATTTATTGCGTATGCTTTACGATTCATTGCGATCGTTTAACGATGACTTAGGAATTGTTAAGATCGGTTTACGAGTACTTTACGGGTGAAATAATCGATAAAGATTCGTGGACATTCGTGTAAAAATTTTTGACACGTCAAAAAATTTTCATGTTCTTACACGAATCGATACGAATATAAGCGAATGTCTACGAAGTATTTACGAATGTCGAAGAGTTAGATACGGATGCATGCGAAGGACTACGAATCGATCATTCGTAAGGATTCGTAAGAAACATTCGTGTATGTGAAGGGGGTATTAAAGACAGTGTGATGTTTGTGGGGTTTTTTTTTGTGATGTCAGTCAGTTTTCAGAAATTCTCTGGTTTTATCGATTGTACTGGCCCTATACCTTTCATCTCTCTTACAAAGAAAAATATTTTTTGTATTATAATTATGATTGTCTTGTTTTCTATGAAGTTATTTTGCATTGGCAAACTTATGAAATCCGATAGAGGACATTTTCCTAAATCCTAAATATACAAACCATTACATTCTAAATGTACTTTTTATTTCTTGACTCCACCCAGGATTTACTCACTGATAGTGTGACGGGTGCCACTAGTGGAGAAGGACAAGCTTACCCTTCTGGAGCCCCTGATTTCACTCCCGGTTCGATGGGAGTTCACACCATGAGTGCCTTAATTCTTAATGTCGTCTTTTTATTTTCGTGTCATGTGGTCGTTTAACGTCCTTGTTTTGTTTTTATTTTTCTCTATTGCCGTTTTTGCTATGTCTTTGAACTTGGATTTTTGTGATCATCACTTCCCTTGTTAATTCGGTATTCTACTGCTGTTGTTCCATTTTCCAAAACTGATCCTGGAAACATCTTCAATAAACTAAACACATATTGCAAAATTTTTAATGTGAATAAAACATTAAAAATTCGGCATACATTTGTAACTATACTGAAGGTATCAAGTCTATATTTCCAAAATACCGGCAAATTACTTTAGATGTAAAGAAATAAGCGCGAAAACTTTAGCTGACTTGAAGCTTCAAATCTTGGCAAACTTCGATTGATTGAAAGCCTTGTGTCAACTTTTTAGCTTTATCTGGTTGGTTTCCGAATTCATACAAAAGTGTTCAATATCCTCTGGTTTTTTTGTACATGGATATATCTAAACACAGCTGAAAAGAACTGCAGATTTTTTTTTAAATTCTAATTATTTTGTAACAATCTTAACAGCCAAAGAAGAGCCAATCATAAAGCCATGAATAATCAAGAAATAACCAAAACTCTTCCCGAAAAAAAAATTGATGCAATTTTGTTGATATCTTGATATCGTTGGTATCTATATATTGATCTAACTACGTGTATCTGGATTATACATAGCAAGCTCACATACTATAACATAATTTAGGTGTAGCCCGATTTTGAATATTTTTGCTTGACACTACTACTAATGGCCCTTTAATTATTACAAAAATGTGAAAATTAATGTTTTTTAGCAGATGCGTCACGATGATAGATATTTTATCTGATATTTTTGTACTCAGTAGCTTTGCAGACTTCGAATAACATCTGTATGGAAGCCTACGATGTAATCATTCTATAAAGATCAATTAACACTCCTAAATCAGATTTCAATTTTCCACACTATATTTTATTAAAAACATTTGTATCGAATATTAATCCAAATTCAATACAAAAATTGCATATATAAATCGAAAATCGAAAACACAACTAATTACTATCTTCATAAAGAAAATTCAGTTACCTCTCTATTTTTTCTATCAGTTTAAATTATCGTATCTATAATGCTTAAAATATTAATATTGTTCTTATTTGAGATTTTTTAACTTCTTATTTTTGATTATTTATTTCCTTTAACTATGCATGAATTTTGTATTTTGATTATGCATCAAACTAGGGTAGAAAAAATCTGATAAAAAAATCCAAGAGAAGGGATTTTGGAAAACAATTCAAACAGTCGAAAAAAATAGAAATATGATCAAACTAATACACAGAGCACTGGATATGATACTAATTTATTATAATTATTATTATTATTATCATTATTATCATTTATAGTTTAAAATTAAATTTCTCTTCAGATGACACGTCGAACATAGTCTAATAATGACATTCTTTTTGTTTGTAAAATAATTGAAAAAAACTTCCTCATGACAAGAAAAAAATTATTCTATATATATAATTTGTATGAATTGAAGTCTTATTGATTACAGTAATTGCTTGCTAGTTGGTACTGAAAAAAATTGTGAGAGAGATCAATCTTATATTATATTGTAAAAGTAAGTTCACAGAAAATATATTTATATGAAAAAATAAACTGTAACTGGTTTTTGGTTATTCATTATTTAAAAAAAAAAATTTTAATGTGATGGGGAAAAAAGACTTTGGTAGGTTTTATATCTTATCAAAATAATTTTTTGCAAAAAAGCTGTTTCTATGCAAACGTTAAAATGTATGAATATTTAGAATAAACGTTACAATAAAAATTTTATTGTGCTTTTATATAACTTTTGATTTAAATTTACACAAAATAGATACATTTTTTAGGTTTAATGGGTTCAAAAGAATTATACTTATTAAGTTTGAAAAATAATTGTCCATTTATGACAAAAATGGGAAAATAGCACCAGAAAAACCAAGGTCGTGTTCGGTCATCAGGATGTTGTTCATAGAGAAAATGACCCTACCAATTCTTGGGTCATGTCACAAAATACGGAAACATTATGTCTCTATAGTAACCAAAGTGAGACTTATTGAAATGTCTATTTTTTAATTGTCCATGTTCTATTGGAATTATAAACTCATTTTTCATCATTTTCTTGACAGTTTTATGGATGGGGCGTGATATTTTCCAAACAAATTCGCTTTACCTTTTTTCAAATAGGTTTGACAAACTTTTGCATTCGAAATTTTGTTTAAAAATTCATTTAAGCCACTACAAACCCACTACCTTTATATAAGCTTTTTTAATCAATGTATCTGATATTGCATTAATTAAAAACGGCTTATATCTTTATATTATTTAGGATTTATTTGTACATGGAAAATGTGGCCGATTCTGTATTCGCTTATGTTATATTTAAATTCATTCATTTGAATAAAACACATTGCTGGAAATGATCATTACCGAATTACATCGTTTAATTCTGAAATATTGGATAATTGTTCATTATAATATATGGAAAACTTTTCATTTTAAACATATCAATAGATATTTTGTTTGTTAACTGTATCCAATCTGTTTTGTCCCTGTGTTACATTGTCGTGGTCTTAATCCTTGGTGTAGCCAATCAAAATTGTGCTTTACCGTCTGGAGGCGGGGCATTCACAGAGGCACTGTTACTTGATAAATAAGTACTATTATAAGTGATTGATAACCCTTAACTTTCATTCCATGTGTTCTAAACAAAATTTGTAAATCTGAGTGGTCAACGTGTGATAAATTAAGCAGTGAAATCAACACTATCGGAGACTTACAATTTTATTTCAATCCAAGAGAGGCTTCCAGAAAGGGACATATTATATTGACAAAAGAAATATTTTTCAGCAAAATATTATCACAGAAACTATGTTACATAAAAAAGTTGTGGATTTCGTGTCGTAGAAAAGCTAAAAAAAATTAAACATTTCTTCTGTGACGAAAAACATGTTGTTGGATAGCTTTATGAATGACAGTTCGGCAAACGCTGCTTACCAAGCAAATGTCAACCCTAGCATGGCTTCAATTTTGAATATGAATGGGAACATGGCAATGGACAATAGTAGACAGTCAGCTTTTGTTTTAAGTAGTCCACCATTGGCAGCATTACACAATATGACAGAGATGAAGACACCGGCATCAACATCATCTAACTTTTTATCACAAACAAATGGACCTACATCGTCATGGAAACATTTTAACAACGGTACCCCTCACGGTATAACAGACATATTAAGTAGACCTTTAGGACTAACGGGTTTTAATGCCGCTGGTATGTACTTGAATCCTAGAGCTAGGTTTCCAAAACTTGCTGAACTTCCAGGCAGACCTCCAATATATTGGCCTGGTATATTTAACGGACCTCATCCATGGAGAGCCAATTCAGGTGATTATAATATTAATGAAAATAATATATCTTAAAATTTAATGTGATTCCATAAAAGAAACTGTGATGGAATATGTTAAATTTTTGTTATTACTTAAAACTTATGTTCATAAAAACCTTTCAGGTATTATAAACATTATAAAAAAGAAAAATAAACACATAGTTTTAGAATGAAAAAATGGCACTAATTCTCAAGAGATAAATTAATTCTTTATTAAAATACTTAATTGATTAAAACATTCAAAACTTTTTGATATAATTCAGCAAAAATAATTTTCAAAAGAGTATATGTTTTAACACATACATGCGTATAATTAATACAAATCTGGAACAGACAAAACAAATTCCGGCGAACGTTTTGAAGTCCAGTAGACTATCACTATCCCGGTGTTTATTTCCTGTGGAGAACCAAACGTTACAGAGAGGTGCTGATTGTTTACAACTTATCAAATTAAATTGTTGACTTTTAAAAGATGTTTACTTGTAAATTTTTCATAACTCTCCACTTACAAGTAGTTTACTTGTATTTAAGGGGAATACAATAATGATAGAGTTGTTTATATAATTTCAAGTGATTAACAGCTTTTTCAACTATTGGGAAATATTTTTGTACGTTTATTTTGATCATGTATAAATCAGTGCAAACATTTTATAAAATCTTATTTTAAATGCAGCATCTATACATTTCAGGACTTTTTTTTCTAAAAATGGTGTACCCGTAGTCAAAATTATTCTTTTTTTATTATATTTTTCTGCTTAGACCAAAAACCCGAAGAAAACAAAAACTTTGATAGTTTACACGGAATTCATTAATGTATTTTTATTTTGGGGGCATCAGCAAAGTTTTATATAGTGGTTTAAACTAACATATGATTATTACAATACATGTGTTATGTTTTCGAGATTTAGATTTTATCTTTTCAATCGTTATTCAAATTATTTAAACAGTTCTACATGCAATATGCACATTTCATTACATTCTCTTAATTTACAGTTTTACATGCGGCTATAATTAATTTAACATCAGCATTAAAAGTGTTGAAATCATTTCAGCTAACAGAAACAAAAACAGTTTGGTTAACTAATGACTTTTGGGAAGGTTTAAATGACATATTTCTGAGACTGTGTTTATTTTTACTTCTTAGAGAAATTTTGTATGTTTTCAATCAAATAAAAGGGTAAGTGTGGTGACAGATGTAAATATTTCAATTAATGGCAGCAAAACTAAAAAGTAATGCCCTGCTTATAAAATATTTGATGTCAGATTTATGAAAACGTATATTTTATTTAACTTTATTTTTCATTTGAGTTTCTAACTATGAAAAAAGGAAATGGGGTAAATGGCAAGGAGGCAACATCCCATCTCTAGGTTAAAACGACCCTTTTGTTTAATAAATTTAAACTACAGTATTTTTCTTATATTTTTCAGTTACCCAAAATGCTTAAAAGTGTTGTTAAAATATTCAGTTACCCAAAATGCTTAAAAGTGTTGTTAAAATATTCATTAACTATAAATTACTGAAAATAAATGATTATATATATATCTATAGAAAATGTCCTTGCCTTCTGGGAGGTGCAATGAACAAACTGTTTTTTATCAGTTCAACTCTTTTGCACCGTTTAATGTATAATATGTCACCAAGATTCAGTATGTGACAAAAATTTTAAAATAAAAAAAGAAAAACTAAAATTATATTTTTAAGATAACAATATTGAAATTTTTTTAAAAATAACAAAACTTTTAACCAGAAATGAACCCATCACAAATATCCTATTAAATTACGAAATTAATATTCTGCATATATTTTTGAAAACAAAGACGAATGTATGCAATTTTTATCATTATTCCAGTTTCTATGCATTTTTCTGATTATGTGTTTTAGTGGCAAAGCAAAGATAGATTTGTTTTGTTTTGCCATTTAGGAAATTAGCTCAATTATTGTTACATTATTAAGGACATGTTTAAAGGCATGATTGGCACAGAGAGTATATATTTCTTTCGGTAAACTCTAGACATTGCCCGCCTAGAAAGGGCATATAAAACTGAAAACACCCAGATACGTTAAAATGCATTACAAATCAGCGCACTAATATTAAAAGTTGTTGGATTTAATTATCCCGTCAAAACGACAATGTTCTTGCCAAGAAAACTGTTAAACAGTCCCCAGATAATATGAGTTATCTGATAAAATAACCGTTCAAATCCCTTATGGAAATTGATCGACAAAAATAATAATCCCAGATCATAAACTATAACCGTCTTTATTTACTGATAAGGTTATATAACTGATTATTATAAAATTTGATAGGATATTTTTCTAATTTCGCTACTGTAGAGAGATTATATTTAGATTGTTTCTAATTACTTTTGCTGATCTGCAAATAGAGTTATCGGACTTGATATTAATACAGCTGGAAGTGTCACACACAAAATACACGGTCATAAATTAATAATTCTATTATCCATTACAAAATGAACATCGTTTTGTTTCATGATAATTAATTTCTAGATATGAAGCACATCTTTAATGTGTTTTATTTACACAACTTTAAAACAATTGTTATTCTAATAAAAAAAAATAGATTTTGGCACAAAATTCTTTATGTATCGGTTACGTCTTTGTGACGTTAAGCTACATCGGATTATGGAGGTATTAAATATACCTCCCTCCATGGTCAGATCAAGTCGAGAAATACGTAAAACTATATGTAAATGTTGTTATTTATTACTGAATTGAAATGAAATTTATTTTTTTTTATTAAAATATTGCAATTCTTGAATAATGAGAAGAAAATTTATAATAACAGAGAAAAATAGTGCTGGCCACTGACACCCACAAATTTTAACTCCACGTTTCCATGAATTTGATTTATTTTCTTGATAGTTTTATCCAAATCTACACGTAGCATGTAACTTCCTGTGCACAACAAATTGAGGGGTCACATATACAAAATGTAATAGTCTAAGGTTTTAAATATCGATGTAGGCAACGTCATTTACTGTGGTTGTCAAAGTCCTAAAGCCATTTGTAGAGGATCGGAAATAGACAGAAAATCTATAATCCTATTTATTCAGTGTTTTGTAAAACACTTAGTCCTCATTTTGGTTGAAATCATTGACAAAAACGTCAACCTTTTACAAAATTTTTTAGGTTTAAGTTTTCCGAGGGATTTGTCCAAATACATACAATATTTAATATTTAATGGCTTTTATGATGGGGAAATAAGTATGTCACATGAAATTGATTGCTGTTAAAGGTTAGGAATTGTTTGTCGCTGAGACATGGAAAGCAAGGACAGATAACTCTATATCAGACAATTAAAAGAATAACTTAGACTAGATGAAATAAAATTTGACGATATCACAATCCAAACTTACTTATTGTGCAATTTAATTATAAAGTTTGTCATTTAAATGATATTGGCAAAGGTTTATTATTATTATTATTATTATTATTATCATTATTTCTTTTTTTTATTATTATTTTCGAGCTCAAGCCTGTAAAGTATACTGGCAATCACTAATTAATTTGATAGTTAAATATCATGTTCATCATGTTTAACTTGAATATTGTTTTCGTCCCATTTTAATGAAGCATTAATGTATTCTACAAACTGATGTTAACTCATTCAAATCTATAATCGGCCTATTGCTAATTTACTTATTAGTTCGTTATTCATAGGATGCATGTAAATTTTCTATTGATATACTTCCAATAAAACATGAAATATGTTGCTGGTATTAGCTATGCAAATTGACTCTGACATGATTTTCGTCCTCTGTAAAAACGTAAGGTCAAACATTTCCATTATGTTATGTATATACGCTAAGCGTAAGACAAAATTTGTAGTTATTACTTCAGTTTGTTGACTGAAATGTTTTTTTTACATAACTGCACAAAAATGGTTGAAATTTCGCTTGATACATTTTTTTCTAACATAACTGCACTAAAGAAGTTGAAATGTTGTTAATGATCTTTTTCTTTGTTTTAGCATCAAACGTTGTAATGGACAAGGATGGAAAGAAAAAACACACAAGACCGACGTTCTCTGGTCAACAAATATTTGCATTAGAGAAAACATTCGAACAGACAAAGTATTTAGCCGGGCCAGAGCGAGCACGACTAGCATATGCTCTCGGAATGTCTGAGAGTCAGGTTAAGGTGAGTAATTAGTCATTAGTAAGTTTAATATCCTCAGAAAAGTTAACTCGAATTCTCTCCTTCTTCCCGCGATCGTAGAGAGTGGAATATAACGACTGGATTATTCAGGTTATAGAAAAATTCGGCCAGAAGTAAATTTTTCTGATTTATATCAAATTTTACGCGTCTGAACTAATATATGTAAATATAGATTTAACATCTATATGCATCGACTGAGATACGACATTTTTATTCTTGAGATAATGTTATTTTCCAATTTAAAGCGCGAGGCTTGCCGAGCATTAGACTTTCTACAAGTCTCTCTGTATTTTTATTTTCTATTTCTTTTCCTTTTTTTTTGCATATTCGCGTGGATAGTAAATGGGTGTTTAATGGTAATCAAAAGTTTTTAGAATAATATGAAAAAAAAATACAGAGAGACTTGTAGCAAGTTTAGCCGTGCATTTTAAAGATGTGAAAATGGAACTTTTGAGAATTGAGAAATGTCCTTACAGAGTTATAGTTGAAGGTATCCGTTCTCTTTGCTACTGAGAGAACAGCACTGGTGTTGTAATTGCAGCCAAGCCTATCTGTTTTTGCCCTCACTCACTTGAAAATAAAGGAAATTTCAATGTTTAAAACCTGTGTAAGCATTGCATTTAAACACTTTGAAAATGTATTATCTGCTTGATGTGAAAAAAAAAACATAAACAACTAAATCTTATTCCGTCCTTTATTTAAAAATATAAGTATAAAAAGGCGACCATGTTTTGAATAGAATTAAATCGGAGTCTCTTGATATAATTTCGTATATCTAAATCAAGGTATACACATTGATAGCTTTGTAAAGGACACCACAAGCCCATTTCCGTCATTTGCTGAATGTTGATTTATTTTCGCTAACTTCATATTTTATTTTGTCTTGGGTGTATGTCATTTATATTTATAAAGATATCTCATAAAATTTTAACATATCTCACATTATATATTTAAAAGATATATCCAAAAGTTCATAAGCATTATGAGATATCTTATATATTTATGAGATATCTTATGATAACAAATATAACAAAATAATGAATTAACTGTGAATTTAATTTCTGCATATTGTCATTTCGACAACTTATGTCTCTTCAGTGCAGATCAAATCAAAACATTTGGAAATCCATGACCTAAAGATGTGTAAAAGCTGATAGAGAATAAATTACCAAAAGGGATCTAAATAAGAAAGCCAAAATCAGCTGAGGAGAGAGCTATGCAAGAGGGAGATACTCTAAGTTTTAATCAAAATTTCTTAAATTTAGATATTGCAAGTTTTATGGGATATCTTATAAAATTTATCAATATCTAATAAACTTATACTGAGATTTCTTGTATACTTCATAAGATATCTCATAAAGTTTATAAGATATCTTATATAATTTTATAAATGAGATATCTTATTAACTCTTCATCTTTTGAGATATGTTATAAAATTTATAAGATATCTTGTAAATAATGAGAGATATCTT
>MJUU01045818.1:17293-28170 GCA_002080025.1 Modiolus philippinarum
GTTAAATAAATTTTGCAAATGTTTGAATACGAGGCTTGCCGAGTTTTTAAACATTTGAAAATTTATTAAACAGGATGTGAGAAATTTCATAATTAACGTATTTAAGTTGTAGAAAATGTTTCTCTAATGAAATAATGTAAAACACCGAGGATTGTATTCCGAATAGATTTGGCGGGAAATTCTACGCGAGTTGTTTTCTCACTAGAGACGAGAAATATTTTTATCACACCGGTCAGGCGTTGGATAAATTTGCCAAAAATTAGAGAAGAAATATTAATATGGCTTGGCGTATCTTTCCTTCTAATTTCAAAGAAAGTTTGTTTTGGAAAATAGCAGGATCCTGGCTTCTGCCAATAAAATGAATGGTCTATCCTGGAAAAGCGTACTAACAAGTGCATGTGTTCAGTATGTACGTGTCGTAATTGACACGATACGGTTTGGATTCCTATACTAAACCACCCACTGCTTCTGTTTATCAATGGTCAACATAAGTGACAATGGTCTATAGTGATTTATACCCATGTTATCCACAGGAACCTAATACTGATATAATTATAAGAAATCTTCTCAATAGGTATCTATTGTTGATTCAAATAAATCTTCGTTTGTAAACGCTTCATTTAGCGCCTGATCTAATGCCTAATATAACGGATAATTGTATTGGTCGTTAATTTCATCTCATTATGTCGTCACGGATGTTGCGATATAAATCCAATTCCCATGGTGCTCATGCAGGGACCGTTGATTGCTAATCTGTTGTCGCTTTTCTTTTTCTTGACAATAAAGAAAAGATTTTTTTTTCTCTCACTAGTGTTGTTTTATTTTGGGGCTGGGAGCAATTTTTGTTTTTGTTTTGTTTTAATTAGACAATCACATGATGACGAAATATTTAAAGATGTTTCTTAGCTTTCTACTTTGTTTCACTTTGTCCCAGATTTTGTGTGAAATATGCAAAATTTCATGATTCAGAATGCTTTCGAATAAATAAATAAATGACAAAAATAATTCCCTAAAACAGGTTATGAAAAATTGCTAAAAATGAAGATCTAAATTTAGGAAACTTGAACTTGAAAGGTTTCAGAAAAAGAAATCTTAAAACTTATGTAGAATTGTAAAAACAAAACAAGGCTTTGACCAAGAATCAAAGAAAATAGTAAAAAGGCAAATGTCAGCATATAATTTGTTCGTGTTTAAGTAGAATATTTTCAATGCGTAATTATTATTATTATTATTATTATTATTATTATTATTATTATTATTATTATTATTATTATTTTATTATTATTAAATTGTTATAGAATATCTTTCAACAGAATTTGAAATTTATGAAATGGTGTAAATAAAAATAACGTTTTGAAATGATTGCTGTATTGGGCATAATTTTATAAACAAGAATTGTACAAGTTTCAATGAGATAATTTAAATAAATATATTTTTTTGTATATTATATTAGTTTTAAAATTTAAAACGTTGTGTAATTAGCTCTGATAGTTTTATCAGCTTGTAGTGTAGTTATTCCCAAGAGAGTCTTTGAATATCTTACTTATTAATTTGGCGTGAAATGTCGTTTGTAGTAACGAGAGATTTAATGGAACATTAAACAGATTCTTAAACAAAATGATGTTAATTACAAACGAATGTCCATTACTTTTGATTTTATTATGAACCTTAGCTTAAACAATCGTAAAACGAAGCCCATCAATTTCTGACTTTATTTATATAGTAACTTACATCAAATAAAAGTTTATTTTTGTTTACTGACGATGATGACCGTTAATTTTCAATTGATTGTTTTTCATCTTCTCATGATGAACACGTGTTGTCAGATTTCATGTTTATTGCTGCTTGGAAAAGATACATTTTACCTTTTGTGGAAACAAAATCTAATGAACATTTTTATTTTCATCAATAAGATATAATGATATTTTGTTATTCTTGGTACGCTAAAAAAAAAGGAAAAAAAATAATTTTGAAAATGCCAAATTCGTGTAAATAGATTTGTTTTAAATTTGATTTTATACAAATTCATAAAAAACTACAAGTACTACGATTTTTAACTCATTTATTCAGTCATCTTTAAAAACTAAAATTCGCACATATCAAAATTGTTAACAGTTACTTAAACGAAAAATAACAAAAATGGGATAGATCTTTTTAGACGTTTGTTATTATTCAAATTGCTTCATTGGTTATGCCAAAGGAAAACGAACGTATGGAAGCAAAAGCTCAAATTTGTGAATTTTAAATACGAATTCGTTGTGGAATTGTGAAAAACAGAAAGTCGTTTTGTTGAGAATACTGGCAAGTTTTTCGTCCATTTTAATGCACTTATTTAGTTCATTTGTAATGTCTCTTATGTAATGCTAATACATTTGAAATAACCCTCTATTTTTTTTAATTCTAATTTCAACTAGAAGTATTGAACTAAATTTCCCCCTTTTTTCTTGTACATTTGGATTGATACTGGTGTTGTGTTTGATGGATTAATTCAGAAATAATTTACTTATCAGAATAAAAGACTACCGGAAAACGTCCACCTGGGATCACTTAAGAGGGAAGGGTTAATATTACCTAAGATTCCAAAAATGAGGAAATGATACCTCGACAATTGCTTAAAATTAACCCTTTGATTTTACAGAGCTTATTGATCCCTATTATATACTAAACATCGCTTAAATCTCTCATTACATACCGAGGGGCGGTGTTCTTTTGATCCATTTCAACTAAGATATCATGCTTAATGTCTGTTTCCCAAGTTATTGTCAAATTTCTGAATCTGTTATCATTAAATTTCTCAATCACTTTCTTCTTAAATTAAAATCGATTTGGTTATTTAATACATTAATGCCTGCACTTCAGTTTTGAATAAACTTTCTCCATTGTAAATAATAAACTTCCGTACATTATTTCGTAACAAAGACATATATAAAAAGCTGAATGATGTGTCGAAAATTGAAATAAATAATATATCTAAGTTCAAAAGTGGACGAAGACTATATAGTATGAGAATGAAATCGTTTAAGTAATGCTGTTTTTGCTAACAGTCTAATTAAATAGGAGTTCCAATAGATACATGTAGTTGTGTTTATCTTCTACACTGGAGTTAAATTTTGCATGTGTTTTTGAGGATCAAGATACAGTGCACATGACGTAATTCATTTTTTAAATCTCATAAAGTCGGAATCATCTCTTCTAGATCCATTCGGAATGCTCCGCACCCAGTTACTATAGTTTTTACGGTGATATTATGTCATCAACAAAAACTTTCATTTATAACAATAATGCGACAAATTTTACACGTATTTGCTCTCATACATGTAAAAAAACTAATATTTATGATCCATCAAAGATTTTTTTCTGCCCTGTTTATTCTGTAACAAAACAGAAGTTAGTAAATGAACAATGCCCTAACTTAAAACAGCGTAACATCTGCAGAGGGCAGAGTACAGACTATTAGTCGTAAAAAATATTTATAATATTGCTTCTGAGTGCAAAATTTATGTTTATGTTATCCCTACAAGATTTAACTTTATATTCGCATCAATTTTGAACGATTAAAGAAATCCTGGTCATCAAAGCGTTTGTAAACCTATCACACAGATGTCTGAAACACCACAATACCTAAGCGCCATTTGTACCTTGAAAATTGACATCTCTTTTTCATTTTATGTCTTGAAATGAACTATTTAGTACTTTTCTATAGATTTAACCCACTAAATACGTGAAGAATAAACTTTTATTGAATGGGTTTAGTTCTTAATTGTTCGACAATATCTCGAAGTTACTGCTTTCAAATTCCTACTTAGAAATATTTCATTCATTAATTGAAGTTGCTTAGTTGTGTAAGTCGCATCCGTTTGCCATTTTGTATTTTAAATTATGGACCAAACCCCATCCGGTCTTTGAATCAAACTGTATAACAATAAAATACATTGATTTATGTTTTCGTTCTTAATCACACTGGTTTTAGTATACAAAGTAGAATGTTTATGTGAAAATTATTGGCATTTTTGATATAAACAGGAAATTGAGATACATGTACTTGTAATGTTCATACATGGAATGGAATAGGGAAGTAAAAACCTCTTATGAGGAGGGGGATATCATATATCAGTATGTAACGCATTGATGTAAGCACTACATTCTTATCAATACTATATTGTCTAATTGTTTCTACTTATTGAATCAGAGACATATAAGAGGGGGGCAGGAGGGGGTCTGATCCCGGAATCCCGACTTTATTTTTTCTAAATCCCGAACTACAAAGAAACTTAAAGACTGGTGAAATTCCGATTCCCGGTGAATAAATTTCCCGAAATCCCGGGCTTAAATCATAAAAATCCCGAAATCCCTGGCTTAAAAACATCCAATCCCGACATCCAGGAAAAGGTCATGCCCCCCCCCCCCATATAATCACATTATGATTGACCCTCGAATAAAATCCGAATAATTCAACTCCTCTCCGTATCTGATTCTCTTCTTTTACGGGGATCTATATCAATCGTAACAACTCGGCCATTTACTGGATACATTTTTTTAGTGTTGCGGAAATGGCCGAGTAGCTACGATTGGGATCTATATATCGTAGTGACACATAATGACTGGATTATTCGGGTTACTTTATTCAAAAATCATTCGTTGGCTTGTGTCAAAATTTGTGCAGCAAAAGGCAAAATCAGCAAGAAGATCCGTGTTGAATTCTATTTCAAATCACTCTTTGGCTACCACAGTTGCATGTGCAGCAAAAGATATTGTTGTGAATCTATGCCACCAAATTACAACAAAAACTTTAATAATCATAAAAACTTATTCTTAAAAACATATTTTGTAGTCAGATTTAAGTCCGGTAAATTCTTTTTTTGTTTAAAGTAAATAAAAGATATTTTCCCATGACTAAATTATTTTTCCCACCCAACGCCATTCTTTTTTTAGAAATATTTCAACAAGTACTAACAGCAGTGTTTCTGAATAAAAGGGTCCAATCTCATAAAGAATACATATTCCTTTGACAACATGCAGATTGTTATACTGCCATTCATACTTTTTAGATTATGTTTATAAAGTCTTGCGTCTTCTTGTGATATGGTTTTTTCCCTGAACTTTGACCTTCGAAGCCTACTTGTGCTGTGTTCCGTTTGTTCCATGTATCCTGCTTTTTGTGTTTTATAAAAAAAAACCGGATATATAGAAATCATGTTCAGCATTTAATATTGATTTATATTGGCAAGATAGGCAAAAAGAAAATAACGCAAACAACAACTTGATAAACTGACCAACACCTACTACACATGACGGGCAAAAAAAAAAGAAAGAAAGATAAACTGAAAATAAGAATAGAATATTGCCCCCTTTTACGGAGGTGAAAGGAAAAACGTCACGACACCCGAGGTAAAGATTAAAACCTATGACAATGTCGAGGTTTTTATTGTTTTTAGCTATAAGTGTGTTTATCCTCATAATACACATGTATCACCTAAGCCATACTAAATGCGTAATGATAAAAATGAAAAAAAAATGGCCAGGATTTTTTGGTATCGCATTCTGTCGCAGGAAAGTTCATTAAAACTGTCGTATATAGTTGGTGAAAATTCTAGTCAGTTTAATTGGCTGAAACGAAATCAACCTAACAAAAGCGACAACAACAAAAAATCGGAAAGGGTGTCAATTTCGGACAGTTACGCTAATAATGCCCGTTGCTGATATCAAAAACAATTTTTTATGGATGGGCGGAGCTAATGAAAGATAAAATGCAGGTTGTCGAATCAAAGGAATGGATAACATAAGAAATTTGCATAAAATATAACAAATATAGGATAAACACATTGAACATTATCAACGCATGATAAACACATTGAACTTTGCCACGCACAATAAACACACCGAACATTGTCAATTCATGATAAACACATTGAAAATTGCCACGCACGATAAACACATCGAACATTGTCAACGCATCATAAACACATTGAACATTGTCAACGCATGATAAACTCATCGAACATTGTCAACGCATGATAAACACATTGAACAAGGTAACAACGGCAACAGAACACATACATAATGTAGCCTGACGCTAAATATATAAAACTTGTTTTGAAAAAGAATTTGCAATGGTAAAGATTCAATAAACTGGTTATGAGAAATGTTGAATGAAAGACGGTAAAAATGTTTCAAAATCATAAAAAATGAATTTGGGTATTATTGTCGATACTTTTATGCAGTAACAGAAAAGGATATTCAATGTTAATTTTTATGCAGTAACAGAAAAGGATATTCAATGTTAATTTTTATGCAGTAACAGAAAAGGATATTCAATGTTAATTTTTATGCAGTAACAAAAAAGGATATTCAATGTTAAATAATGAAACCACCTAAACGCGCTAATTAATTGCATTTAGTTTCAAGTATATTTATCCTTTTCTGATTCTCAATGGCGCGAAAGTACATATAAAGTAACAGCTATAGAGCATAGGAATCAATTCCTAAGGAGTCCAATCGGAAAATAAAAAGGCGTCAGTCAATGTCTACGGCTAAGTTTGTAACTATTTTTTCGTTCTGATGTAATTTACCGTAAACACTAATGAAAATAGAGGGGTAACTGTCGATTGACTAAACATGAACAGTCAAGATGAAATTAATATAAGGAGTTGTGTGAAATTTCATTAAGAACAATTGAATATATAGTCTCTTAATTAAGTGATGAAGTGAGAAAACCCATTAGAGCAAAAGAAGACGAATTATTAGCAAACACACCGAACGTAAGCTGTTTGAATAAATTCGACTAGAGATTTCAATAAATGGGATATTTCTATGGTAAATGATCGTTCATTCGAATTGGATTAATTTCTGAAGCTGCAAAGTTACAAATCAGCCATGAGGCTTTTTATTGTTCATTCGCTATGGATCATTATCTTGGCTGCGTCATAATTCCTTCTTTTGTGACTTTGGCTGTAAATAGATTGAACGGTCGTGTTTGAACATTTACAGTGCATCGGAACAGAACAATAACGATGACGATTTTATATAATTATAAAAGCTTAATGTCTTCATGAGATAATGAGAGTCCATTACAACCCAGTTATTTATATGTTTATATCGATTGTTAATTTCCTCTGTATTTAATATAACCATTTTCAGGGATTATGGAAATCTGACAAAAACCAACCATAAATTAGCCTCTAAAAATATGAATTGAAATTTTTATGACTCGAGAAGAGCCACGCTATTTACTTTAATTAAATTTTCTCAATTTAGACATTTATTTTTGTTACGACTTTTTTTACATAATTGTGATTTTACAAATTATTCTTTAAAAATTTTGACCTTTTTATATATAAGTTCTTTCATCTTAAAGTATAGTTGGTTAGTTTTGTGGATAAATAACCAACTATACTATAGTACGCACAGAAGTACAAGATACGAACCGGTGAATTAACCAATTTCTCGATAAAACCGGTGAATTAACCAATTTCTCGATAAAACTTCAAAATTAAATCAGTTTTCTTCCAAAACATAAGAATTCTTGTCAGCAACCAACGGGTATTATAAACTTAGTATTATACATACAAGCCAGTTTCAAATCTGTTGAGCTTTCGTGTGCACTTCACGTGTTCGCAACTCAAATAATCTTCAGACATGATGATATAGCCCCGCTCAAGAGAGAAATAATTACCTTTTATTGCGATACTTTGGTGTTGTGGATAGCAAAAAATGAGAATCAATTTTTTGATGTGAAGTCCTCCACAATGGAGTATCTGTTGTACCAAAATATATAAATTACCAGATTTACTGACTAAAATTCTTTGTTTTCTTTACTTAATGTAACAAAATTCCTTTTGGGCTACACAACGTCTCCACTACTTTATAGGTACATGCATTTGTTTCAAAAATGTGACAGATTAAATTAATCCCTTTTGCACATCAAATGCTAAAGGAAATCTTATACACATTCATAAAAATATATAACTGGAGCCGTTGTGGGACGTCTAGGTAGAACAAAATGTTTTATTATTCCTTTGTTTTGGCCAAACTATTCCGCAAACTGAATACACAATTTCATTATCATCTCTATCTATTTGACAAAACAAGAATAAATCTACTCAACAACTATTTGGCTATGAAAACTTCCCTGGGTGTTATTCTTGATAGTAATTAACTCTAGTTTTCAGTAATACCATTATAACTGTGTAATACTTGTATGTTTAGGATGCATATATTGTGTCTATATATATTGTGACATTGGCGTATATATGTCTGTATAAATATATAGTCAAATAAACGAAACAAGACAGGAATTTGTTTATGAAAATGCGCACCAGGCATTACATTGCAAATTTTTGAAATTCAAGTTGACTTTATTGGATGCAATTCAAGAAATATACAACTATTATCGTGAACATGCAGATGGTTTGTTTCTTGGGTTCCTCCTTATTGTTGACATGTCCTTTTCCGCTACTTAAGCTATATTTCAGATCATCCTTGGTGTTTTGTATCCTTCTGTAGTTCTTTAAAAGCACTTACAAAAATATTTCAAAAGGGCAAAAGACTGCTAGAAATACCAACAAAAGAGGAAAAATCAGGATCTTGATTATTGTTACAATGATTTGTTTTATCATACGAAAATATCTACTTCTACTTTTTTGTAATACAAAAAGATTATAAAACGTGAATTCTTGCGGAAATATTTTGTATGGTTAATTTGTTGTTTTCAAAGTATATATAAGATGGATTTCTACTATTTAAGGACACCTGTTGCCTCTTCAGATCGTGCCGAATTAAACACAAATCGTTTCTTTATTGAAAAACATACACAGACAATTCACTTCAGATGAAATATGATTTGTTAATAATAGAATCAAATAGCTAAATTACAAATTTGCCGCACATATAGAATAATGATATTCGTATAAAACAATTGATTTCTTTAGTTCTTTCCACATTACACCATGTTCTGTTTCATATTATACATTTTTTATATCAAATCCATCATTAAACTTCACGAATTTGTTTTTATGTTCAAAAGGGTCCTTCCAACAAGGAACTTTTCAATTTTCAAAGATTAAGTTACTTTTTACAGATTTTGTCTTTGCAGATCCATCTGCATTAAACAAGAGAATGCCTTATTCATTAAAACCAAAGTATGAAAATCTAGATTACAAGTATTTCAGCAAATTACGATTTTATTTTGCCCAACTTATGCATAAAATTTAAAAATATTAAGCTTTCCATCTCAAAATGAATAAAACCTCGGATTTAACCAATGTAATGCTCTGCAATGATTGTTCAGTGAAATATTCCATGGCTCAGTTTAGATACGAAGTACGCTCAAAAAAGAAATTATAGAATCACATTATAATGATTTTGTTTTTTGATGTGAAATGTATTGTGTAACGAATTCAAAAGCACAATGTATTTGTGTGGTTTCGATCCTTTCCAGCATTGTAATTTTATATGGTCATGATGGTCGTATTAATATTTCAAATTTATCTGCGCTAAAGAGACATAAGTTGTCGAAATGTCCATCTGTAAAAAAAATGCAATTTCTTTCTGTTATTTTTTTTAAAGTATGCATGCTTCACCGTTTCTTTTACAGATATTGCAAAAAATTTTCATTTTTTAAATTATTGTTCTTTGGGTCTGGAATCTGCAATGATACCCAGGTGTTCATTATCTATATGTTGATTTATATTTTATGTACAACATACATCAACGATTTCTAGAAATATATGCAATTCACCATGATAAAGTTATTCATAATATAGATTTTGGATACAATTTGTCAAAAAGCAATTTACAATTACCAATCAAATTGTTTTTATGTCAACATATTGTACATTTCTACTGTTTCATTTGTATGTAAATCAAAATTGATTGTTGACAAAGACGATCCGAGGAAGCTATACCTGAGAAATATGTTTTAATTTATTTCATTTTAAGTTCCAATGATACACATTTAACAAATAAATGTATTGACTAAGAATTAAGTCTCTGTTTGAATTCGTGATGTATTGGTATAAACCCTGATCAGAAACACAAAATACCATAATATGATTTCAACGTCATGAATAAAAGAAAGATTTATAGGATTGCTTCGATGACAATTGCATAGAATTATTTTGTTTAACGAACAGCTATGTTCAATGGGATCAGTTTGAATATGAGCTGTACTGTCCCTTGAATTTTCATATTTAGAAAACGAAGGAGTCACAATACACTTTGTTGTGGCCAAATTGTTTATATAATAATAAGCTCAGAACAACCTTTGATAGTTTGCATTTTCTCTTTAGTTAGTTTTAGGAACTTTTTTATTTCACATTTCTGCTATGTATTGATCTTTTAATTTCAATTTAAAGTTTCTGCCGTTGGTGACAAAGTATCTTGGCCTCCATGTTTTGTTGCTTATGTTGAAAATGTGTTGGTATTGGAGGATTACTTCTCTTTATGCAACGTCTCTGGGTGATACTAGTATATGGATTAAATAATTTAAATGAAGACTCGTACGGCAGACCTGCAAGCAATGTGAATGATTCTTCTCGCTTTGTATTCATGCGAACAGATACGAGTAAATAATGCTGCGTTCACAAGTAATTCGAATTGAATTTCGACTAAGCTTTAATTCGCATTGGAAAACGATTCATTAATATAAGAGAGATAACAGGAAACACCTACAATGGCCATAAACCACAATCACATGCCACAATCCACCAGGGAACCGCACGAGAAAAACAATAAAATGACAAAAGACAAACATGGTCAACGATAGGAACTCGGGATATCCGGACTTGGTACCGGCACTAGCAAGAGCTAGCGGTAGGGTTAAACCGGTTTATGGGTACCCAAACCTCCCCTTTCTCTATCCCGTTTCCCTATAGTATAAT
>MJUU01045818.1:28200-45713 GCA_002080025.1 Modiolus philippinarum
AAACATACAAATAAAACCCAATACAGGTAGATTACTAACTCCAAGACCACAATCTTGAGAAGGAAAGAAAAAGACAAAACGTAATTTAGAAAGATGGGTCGAGGAGTGCTCGCCGCTAAACTGCCGGCTAGCTCAAGGAGCCTAGTCTGCTGGTAAAACACTGTCGCACTACGGAATAAAGATCAAACTCAAAACTCCCCGAAGGGTTTGGTAAAGAATTATCATAGATTTCAGTAGACATCGGCAGTATCAGACCTGTCCTAACGTTGTAACAAGGCAAATACGCATCATGTCCGTTAGTCATTTGACGTCCATGCGAATTGTGTATTTACGAAGACAATAAGTCAATGTCGAATTGGAACATGTATAATGCGCATTCCAATTCGGATTGAGAAAATTATGTGTTGAAAATTCCATTATTTTAATTCGAATTGAATTCGAATTAATTGTCCCGTGTGAACGCAGCATTATGTATTGTTATGATCTGTAAATAAAGTTGTAATGTTTTATAACAAAGCAAATTAGTAAATGAAAAAAGTCTAGCTTCATGCATTTATTTCTTTGGCTTGCACGAATCTAAGGGAACATTTTTTTGGTTAGGTATCTAAATGCATTTTGAAAAATGAAAGATAGAATTTTGGCAAGTGAGCTTATGTTTCAAAAATTATTAAGAAGTATTGGAAAACAGCTTAACCTTTGGGTATGTATACCTGGTATCGTTGTAATTAAAATTTAATTCAACAACAACAACAACAAAAAACGAATTTAAGCAATTACTTTTGTTCAACTACTTTTGCGATTGCCTATGATTTGACAGATCATTACTATGTGTCTATTTCACAACCCGGGTTTCACACATCTATATCCAGAGTTCATTGGCAGTGACGGATTCTATTGCATGGAGAAGATCATGCTAATCCATACTAAATTTGTTTTGTAGGTTTGGTTCCAAAACAGACGAACAAAATGGCGGAAGAAACATGCGGCTGAAATGGCGACCGCTAAAAAGAAACAAGAGCAGGTAGAAGACATGGAAGGAAACTCGGATGTAGACGAGGATACTTCGGACAGTTCCGGAAAATTAAATGACCATCTAAGTGACTATCTTGATTCAAATTTATCATAGAAAAACATTAATGAATCTCAAGCCGTTATTGGCGATGACGAGGCTATAGTGCTATAAATAGAAACGGATCCGTCAAATATTTTGATGGTGGAATTATATGACTAAGTTGCAATAACCATAAACAGTAGGAATATTTCACGTGCATATTGGTAAATCATGTATCAACATGGTTAAACACTAGAAACATGGATTATGAAAATGTATTCCATTGGTAATGAACGGTACCGATATTTCCCATAATGCAATAATAAGACTTGATCAAGGGAGAAAGACGGTGGTTATGTGGATGGGATGTTTGCTTTATATGAACGAGATCTTGTACTGAAACATGCCAGATCATGTTGGCTCTGAAAACATTCCTTAGAACTTCCACGTGATAGCGAAAAGTTTACATTGTGGCATTCTGTATATGTACATAATTTGAGTATATTATCGGTTGACCACAATTTGAAATTTTGCTGATAAATGTTTTCAGAAAGCATAAGGACATTGCAAAATTATTGAAACATGTTCATGCTTTTCACTGGTAAATGTGATTGTACTGTAATTAGTACACGCAATAAAAGAATGTTACATTTAGCTATTTATTGGAGTTAAATGTTCACATATAAGTAACGTTTTTGCGATAATACATACCCCGGTAGTTTAATTTCAATCTGATTTCTTAGAATGTGTTTTGTATAAAAATGGGATTCGGTTTATACGATGCCAGTCTTGTTGACTGTACAATTGTTCACATGTTCTCGTAAGAAAACCCATTGTCATCGCATTATATATTGCTACTGTGTTTTCAAAGGGGAGGGTATGAATTTAAACATGGCTGCAGTCGAACAAATGTTTTCGTTTTTGCACTGTAGTTATCAATGTTTCAAAAAATGCAATTTTGTTTTTCACATTCAATTAGTTTTAATGTCATTACGGTATAAGTGTATTTATACGTGTTATAGTAACATTTTCTGCGATAACAAGTGACTTGCAATATTTGTTTTTGAATTGTAATTTAGAACGCGACTTGTGTCCTATTTCGTTAGTAGCACACCTGTGTATTATCGCTTTATAGATTCTATAGAACATTTTACCAAAACGTTAAGTGCAGCAAATCCAAGGAAAGTCTTTTAAATTCTGTTCAATATTTACTATGTACTTAATTATATCCATATTTTAGCCAATATACCTGTTTTCGCTCTGTTATTCCAAATCCTGTGATAAGCTTTATAAATGATAGGAATACAGGTGAAGGCGGCTTGAAAATATTGTTTCGTTCGGTTGTCAGTGGTTAAAATAAACAACCTGGTTAGAATATTGTGCTTAGTTTAAATTTTTAGACAGAATTTGAACTCGGAACGACCGGTTAAAAGAAATAAGAATATAAAATCAGTTAGATTTTTCCCTTTCTGTACATTGACTGAAATATACAGAAGCTATAGATGTCAGCTTTGAGATCCGGGTCATCCGTAAAATGCTAGGAGTTTAAGGCAGAATTTAGCGAAGTTGAAGTTTTTTTATTTAGTACGAAGACTTTCTTAATCTTCCTTCAAAAAGCACAGAATTCAAAAAGCACAAAAAACAATTTCGAAGGCTGATTTTGACTCATTATGGAATTACATTTTTAAGGCGAAAATGGTCCCTGTTCCTTAATACAGTTTATACAACCCAGTCACTTCCAGACATTACTTTTTCCATTTGTCCTTTATATTTATGTCAATGAAAGGCCCAAGAACGCTACAACACGACTATACGTCACAAACGTCACAGAGTCATCAGTATCTAAGCTGTAAAATCCAATAAGAGGTCGACCCTTTAAACGTTGGTACTTTATTCCCAAACAATGAACTTTAAGGAAAATTAAAGTCTGTAAATAGATTTAACCCCAAGCTGGACCAAAGAACGCTAGTAGGACATTTTATTCAAACGGTTGTTCAATAACAACCCCGGCTTTTCAATATATCACCCAATATTGACAGAGGAAAGCTTATATTCATTAGTCTATCATTAATCAGGATTTTGTTATCAAAAGCTTATTTAGCTCTCGCCACCTTGAACGGTGTTTGAGGAATGTGCAATGTGCCATGTTAGTTCGTTATCTCGACGAAGAAAGGAAATACATTTCTTGCTGTGTCTAAATCTTGCCACTTTTAAAAACATGACTTTGAAAAATTACTTGAAATAATGAATTCATACGGACTATTTTTGAACATTGAAATAACATTTAAGCATTTGTTACTTTAGAAATATCGTTCTTTGTTAAATGTTATTTATTAATCCTATAGGACTTAAATCTATTTTCAGAAAAGTTTCATGTATCATTATGTGTAAATTTATATACACCATCCGTCATCAGAGCATCCAGACAAGTCCGTATGTCTGTGAATAAAAAAAATGACATTTATAACCATCCAATATTCATTTTGCCATTTTATGTACGTTTAGAGGTGCAGAAACTATCATTGGACATTGCGTTATATTGATGGTTGTAACATTTGATTAAAAATAGTTTAGACAAACACTGTGGTCAAATCAAAATGCCCCCCCTTTTTTTTTATTAGGTCTGCACTGGAAGAGATATAAGTTGTCGAAATGACTAAATGCAGACCTTCTTTCGTATATTTTCCAGCAAACAAAATGGAAAGAAAGTGGCATTTTGACATGAACATTGTGGTTTAAAACACATGGTTTTGTAGCCACCTGACAGACTGGCATTGCATGCCTAGATTTAACTTTCACTAACAGATATGTTTGTGTAGTGCAATATAGCAATACTTGTAAATACGAAATTCTCAAGTGTCACAGATAACTAGATAGCCTTATTATGCCCCATTTAGGAGGTAATGTGACATTTAGGTGACATGTTGAACACTTGCCCAATGGAACTTGGAAATGTGACACATTGTTTCCTTTCGGCTTCGACTCGACCGGCAATATCAATACAGATTATTTTTTTTTTGTAAGACGTGTCATTTTATCATGTTTATTATAAGTTGATTGAGTTAAAATCAGAGACAAATATATTATTGTTCTCTTTGGAAAATAATTGAAGCTTTCCATTCACTCTACAATCTATTGTATAAAAATATACGAACAGTTTCATTTTTTTCACATTTCATTGAACTAAATTTCAATTAAAAATAGATAGAAACTATTACAAAAATCATTCAATTTTGAGAATGAGTTATCAGGGAGACAACTCAATTACAAAATACAATATTTTCAATTTTTCTCTCGTTGAATGTACGACAGTTTGATATAATATGTATGTTTAAATGCAAAGTTACTACACAAATAATTATTTTGTTTAAGCCTCCCGAACAGCATTATTTTGTCAATATTTTGCATGTATAGGGGATATATTTTTATTTTGTTTCTCTGGAAACAGATAATGTATGTTTATATGAAGTAAAATAAATTTTATTAAAACAGGTTAACTATTGTGTTATTATTGCTCTAATTGTTGCCACAGAAAAATATTCTCCTAATTTGAATTAATGTGAACAAGCGACTATCATATTACAATGTTTTAAATTCAAAAAACGATTTAGATTTTGAAAGCAACACCTTTTCTCCAAAGAGTTTGTCTATATGTAGCTGTACTGTCTAAATTAAACCGTTTCATATGTATCCACACTTTCAATTAAATTATAAGTGATACATGGATTTATTTGTGTGTTTTTGCACGAAAAGGAATCAGGCTCGTTCAACAGAAAGTAGCATTGAGTAGGTTTTATAGGTTCTTGAAGTCCCTACTAGGTTGTATGAATTTTGTATGTTGTTTTGTTAAAATTATTTCTTTATATTTAGTCAATTTAATTTTTTATTTGTTACATTTTTATCTTTTCTTCTTTTCAGTTCCATTTTAATTTTTGTCATTTGGCAATCCATATTTAGAAATCGGACAAAATTCTTTTTCAAATAATAGAAAAAATATCCTACTAATAGATGCAGTTTGGTGTGCCTTTCTTGACTAAATAAATCTCAAAGGCAAAATCAAGATTTACGTTGAAAATGTTTTTATAAAGTTCACCTAGTAAATTACATTTGGTACCTTGGGCATATTGAAATTAAAAAAAAAAGTGCAATTTTTAATCAAAACACTTGGAATGATTAGCATTAAATAGGCCTAAGGTTCACAATCATATTGTCTCTTGTATAAGTGTAAACATTTTGCTAAATTCACTAGTATGAATATATTGTGACAATGCGTCTTTTGTCTTGTAAATTTATCTTTAGATTTTCCATATTACATAACAAAGATACGTTCTTTATAGAAAAGTCAGTTTAAACTTTACAGATAACCTGGATTGCATTGTCATGCATTCCTATAATTTTTCAGTAAATACTTCTTAAGCTGATACAATATCCTTTACTGTTGGATCAATAATGATATCAATTTCTTATTTTCGCCGATGACTTTTCTAATTTGTATCAATTGCCGCCTCCAATTAATTATCTTCAATTTGGGTCATCAATCATCTATTTAGCAATAAAAGGCTACGCCAGATACACGTGTTTTACAGTGAATACTGACTATTCGAGTTTGGCCTATTCTGCTTAAGGTCGGCAATCTGTGAGATATAAATCCTAAGCGTTGATGTTAACGCTGTTTTCGTGTCTGCACTTCGAATGACGAATAAAGAAAGCATGGTGTATCATAGGTTTGGTTAGATTATTACTGACGCACTTTGATCTAATTCGTTAATAGCTATTTATATGGCAAGCCAGATGAAGGCTGTCTCTCCGTATGTCAGTTTCCTTTAGAATTGAACCATTATAGATTATCAACATGTCATGTCCGGGTTTTGATTTCAAAAGACTGTTTTATGAATAACCATCTTCGGGATCCCATCACGACTCTTCGATATCACCTCTGTCGCCATTTCTCTGTGTGGTACTCTCCTGTATGGAGGAAAGAAATCCATATCTGTCTAACTTCTTTTTATGAAGCAACAATGAAGTACAAAGTGCATTAATAACTGACAATTTTACTATTGACTGAAAATGGAGTCTTTAACTCATGAAAACGATTAGAGTTATGTTAAATTCATCACCTTATCATCCGTGATTTATAGGTCTTAATTAACGATATTGGTTTTCTGAAAGGATCCCATAAATCATAAATTGATTATCTTTCTTACTATTTATCTCTTTATATGGAGTAAGTAATTGTTATCTCAATAATTCTTAAGCTAAGAAGTCTTGTAGATGCATAAAGGAATGGGATTGAGTTAATAGATGGGTTAATTTGAAACGATACAAATCATTGTATAGATCACGTTTGAGTATTACTTTAAAAGGCGAAATGAACATTGAAACGCACAACACCAGAATGCTTTGATATAGATAATAGAGATCAATCATTCGATTTTCATTCAACAATTTGTTGTTAAACTATTGAAAGGGATAAGTAAAAGTTTCATTTAGATCCGTAGTAGAAATAAAACGGACAAGAACAATGGCTTTTACATTATAAGATAAAAGGGGTCGCACCTACGTATTTTAGTGTCCGGGATATTGCTAGGTCGGAATACAATGCGCTCTCTGGGTCAACAATAAACTTTCAAATATTAGGTTTAAAATTAACTTAAAGTAATATGTGTTGCTCACACAACAGGAGGCAATCTTTGTCAATACTTGTGTTGAGATCCTCACATAATTGTTCTGTTTACATTTTAACAGAGCCAAACCACTTGTTTTTCAAATGACAAGAGGGTGTTATACTTGTAAAATGGTATACTTAGAAAACATAGAATAGATATAGAACTCAATCATGTTTTAATGTAGATTTTAGACTTAAAAAGGTTCGATCTATCAATTTTTATTGAACACCTGATATTTCAAAATAAAAAAAAATGCTTATTTAGTATCAAGTAAGATTTCATATCTATCCATCAGATCAATGTACATGAAATGTATATTGCATGTATTTTTTTATTATTGAATATGACAAGTACACGACTCTCGAGACTAGTAGGTTTTTGTTGCCACCTAACATAAAACAAGATGTCGAATGTGTTTAACTGAAGACAGATTAGTAAAAAATACAGAAAATTCTAGATAAACATGGCAATTTAGGCAGTACCAAAACAGGAAAATACAGAGATTATATTAAATCATGGCGATACAGAAATAAATTATACCGAAACTTGGCAATACATACTTCATACAAAAGCACTACAAACATGTATTGTGCAATAGTAAGGCAATGTATAGATTGAACAAAGCATGATTATACAAAAACACGACCACACAGAGATTATAAAAAAAAACATTGCCTTGAACAGATTATAAAATTGTAATACAGATCGATATCATACAAAAATGCCGATACAACGATTTTGCATATACATGGCAACAAAGAGGTTAAACCAATGCATGGCAATAAGGGATTAAACTACAGAATCATCCATGAGAATAACCAATACATAGCAAATTTATACCATACCAATACAGATATTAAAGCAAACCACGGCAATACAACGATTAAAAAAATAAGGCTTTTCAGAGATAATACCAATACATGGCAATACAGAGATTATAAAAAATATATGGCAATACAGAGATTATACCAATACATGACAATACAGATTATACCAATACTATAGGGTTATAGAATGGGATTTTTCATATTGGTCCTGTATTATGTCCTCGGACGGTCGTATTGGGCCTCGGACAGCCGTATTGGGGCTGTCCGAGGCCCAATACGGCCGTCCATACGGCTGTCCGAGGCCCAATACGACCGTCCGAGGACATAATACAGGACCAATGTGAAAAATAACATTCTATGACGCTTTTATTTAATAGTTATGTAAAAATATATTCTATCGATTCAATGACAACAAAATAGGCGAAGGATTTGTCAGTCAATTTTTATGTTTGCTTTTCCTTTATTCTCAAGTTATTTTCATGTATTTCTGCTATGTGGAACAGTCCCCAACATTCGTAAATTTAACTTGTGACTGCGTTTTTCATACATTTTGTATATGACGACATTTGGATAAACATTTGAGATGTCCGTCAGCCGCGCAAATGACTCAAGTTCAATTCAGCGAGTGGTGGTTTTACTTTTCTGATCTTCGTAGCATGAGCATTTTGTGTTGAAATCTGATTGTTGACATGTTTGAATACAATGATGTTTCATATCAAAATTCACTGAACTATCAAAGTATTTTTCAGAATGTCAACAAACCTGCGTTGTCATTAATTGATGTCCTTGAACTTCTGCAAGTTAATTGTAGAAATACGGGATCGGATCCCGGAAATGAAACTGAAACTGAATTTCCGTTTTGAAATATATCGTAATAAAAAATGCACAATTGATTTACATTGTAGCAGTCTAGCAGATTATTCACATGGAATCATGTTCTGTTCATGATATTGCCATTTTGTTGAAAATTCAATGAACCGTAAGTCCGTATTGGGCCTGGCCGTATTGGCCCAGTAAACCCGTATTAGGCCAGTAAATCCATATAAAGCCAGTAAATTCATATTGGACCTGCTTGGCTGTATTTGTCCAGTTTATCTATCTATATTTGCTCTAAACATTTTGTATTGCATAGGCAATTTCAATCATATTTTACATAACTATTTAATAAATTGCAACATATGGCAAAATGAAGGCCATTTTGCTAATTTGCATACAACCGCCATATTAAAACAATATGGCCGACATTATTGTCATAGAATAGTAAGGGCTGGGCAATAAAAAACTAAATTTTACTTAATAAATCATTTGTGGACAATTTCTCTTTTCTTTAATTTACCCCTACACCGGTTTTGAATTATTTGGGCAAACTTGGAATCGAAACTCAATAAACTGGAGGTTCCTAGCAATATTCTAAAAAAGAAACATTTTCCTTTATATTCTTAACTAGATTTAGTAAAAAACCTGAAATTCGACGGCGGTTCTTTGAAAATCCGGCTACTGAATACAAACTCTCTTTTCCTGTAATGCCACTTCCGGATAGAAGTTCCGGTAAATATACTTAATTCTTTGTTCTGTTCAGATTTGAAGGTTCCCCAAAGCCAACTAAAAGACCTATTTTTATATTTTCTTACTATGGCGCCATTTTCTTGGCGTCAAGGGAGGAATCAAAGTCTAAATTCACACCAATTCCATCAGCAGAATCTTGTCGTTTCGTCTGCACCGGTGTGTAAACAATCGATCATGTGATCATCTATGGAATGTAGGGTACATTAAGGGTAAAAAGTCATCATTTACAAATGTATGTTGACCCGGGATTTTTACGTCTTCGGAAATTGATTCTAGAATTATGTATTATGACGTCATCAACGTCATGAATAATTCATTACCTCATGAATAAAAAGGTGGTCGTGATTTTGCCATATGAATACAGAGACTTTCGCAATACAGAGATTATACCAATACATGGCAATACAGAGATTATACCAATACATGGCAATACAAAGATTATAAAAATACATGGTTATACAGTGATTACACAAAACATTGCTACACAGAGATTATACCATTACATGGCAATACAGAGATTATACCAATACATGGTAATACAGAGATTAAACCAATACATAGACAATATATAGTTAGTGTCTTTAAATATCAACTGTATTTGTACAAGGCTTAGAAACAGATTGACGTGCGAGCCTTTGGCGAGCATTTCAATCTGTTTCGTGCCGAGTACAAATACAGTTGATATCTAAAGACACTAATTGTATATTGTTTTTATCCTGCAATACATAAATCAACTTCATATAATGGAAAATATAACATAAATGAATTTTTCGTCGATTTCTGTCTGTCCATAAATACCGGAAGTAGGCGTGGCTTAAATCGATATCCTGTATAGTATACAAGATACAGCTGTGCAGGATACAGCAAGGCAATATACGTAGGGCTTTATCTGTATAGTAAAAGCTACCATTGCAGGATAAATACTAATACAGAGATTATACAAATACATGGTAATAAAGTAATTACACAAAAACATGGCAATACAAAGATATACCAATCCATGGCAATACAGCGATATTCCTATCCATGACAATACAGAGATTATACCCTATACATGGCAATACAGAGATCATACAAAACATGGCAATACAGATATTATTCCAAAACATGGCAATACAGGGATGATACCAATACACGGCAATGCAGAGATGATACCAAAACATTGCAATGCAGAGATTATACCAATACATGACAATACAGAGTTATATGAATACATCACAATACACAGATATTATACCAATACAAAGCAATACAGAGATTATACCAATGCATGGCAATACAGAGATTATACCAATACATGGCAATACAGAGATTATACCAATACATGGCAATACAGAGATTATACCAATACACGACAATACATAGATTATACCAAATACGTGGCAATACAGATTTTATACCAATACATGACAATACAGAGATTTTACCAATACATGGCCATTCAGAGATATCACCAATACATGGCAATACAGAGATTATACCAATATATGGCAATACCCAGATTATACAAATACATGACAATACAGAGATTATACCAATACATAGCAATACAGAGATTATAGCAATACATGGTAATACAGTGATTACACAAAACATTGCAATACAGAAATCATACCACTACATGGCAATGCAGAAACTATGCCAAAATATGGAAATACCCAGATCATACTAATACATGGCAATACAGAGATTATACCAAAACATAGCAATACAGAGATTATACCAATATATGGCAATACAGAGATTATACTAATACATTGCAATACAGAGATTATACCAATGCTGCAATACAGAGATTATACCAATGCATAGCAATACAGAGATTATACCGCTACACGGTAATACAGAGATTATGCCAATACATGGTAATACAGAGATTATACCAATACATGTCATTACACAGATTATACCAATACTTGACAATACAGAGATTACACCAAAACATGGTAACACAGAGATTATACCAATACATGGCAATATAGAAATTATACCACTACATGGCAATACAGAGATTATAACAACACATGGTAATACAGTGATCACAAAAACATTGCAATACAGAGATTATACCGCTACATGGCAATACAGAGATTATACCAATACATGGCAATACAGAGATTAAACCAATACATGGTAATACAGAGATTATACCAATACATGGCAATACAGATATTATACCAACACATGGTAATAACGTGATTACACAAAACATTGCAATACAGAGATTATACCACTACATTGCAATACAGAGATTATACCATAACATGGCAATACAGAGATAATACCAAAACATGACAATACAGAGATTATTCTAATACATGGCAATACACAGATTATACCATTATATGGTAATACACAGATTATACCATTACATGGCAATACATATATATTATACCAAAACATGACAATACAAATATTATACCAATACATGGCAATACACAGATTATACCAATACATGACAATACAGAGATTATACCAATACATGACAATATACAGATTATACCAATACATGACAATACGCAAATTATACCAATACATGACAATATAGATATTATTCCAATACATGGCAATACAGAGAGTATTCCAGTACATGGCAATATATAGATTATACCAATACATGTCAATAAACAGATTATACCAATACATGACAATACAGAGATTATTCCAATACATGGAAATACAGAGATTATTCCAATACATGGCTATACACAGATTATACCAATACATGTCTGTCAATAAACAGATTATACCAATACATGGCAATACACAGATTATACCAATACAATGCAATACACTGTAAAAATGCTGTTTAGATTTAAAACACTTTCCTAAACACTTTTTTGTGTTCGTTTTTAAGCCCCTAAACATGTTTAGAAGCAAAGAAAGTGTTTAGGTCTGAAACATGTTTAGATATTAGGTTTTAGACCTAAACATGTTCAGATATTAGGTGTTTTGGTTGAACTTTTATTTACTTGGGATTTGTGGGAGGGGGAGTTTTTCTTTATTAAAAATATTCCTCTCTTCAGTCTTGTTCCATTCAAAGAAGTTGTCGACACTCCAATTCACAAGTGCAGCTTCCATTACCTAAATAGAAATCAAAAGAAAAATTAAACATTTTTAAAATATTCATGCAAAAATAGTATTCAGTCCCTTCAAATGAAAAAGTGTTTGTATTACCTAAATGTCATATATTAGGAAACATTCCTAGAATTCAAAAGTAGTAACTGTTACATGTACATGAGAATTGTCAAAATCAGTGCAAAGTATTTAAAAATAAAGAAAATTAATAAATCAATAAGTATCAAACGTATCTAACATCAACTTGTAACAAATACATACCTCTAAAGACAAAATGTGCCTGTTTTAAAGCAGTATCTCCGAAACGAAATAAGCTGGACTCGTCTTTGTTTATCGCCACGTTTCCATTTTCAAAATCAAACAAAGGAAGACCACAGCGCCTTCTACACGGACAAAAATGGCTAAATATGTTTAGATCTAAAACGCGTTTAGGAAAGTGTTTAGGCGTTTAGGAATGTGTTTAAAATGTGTTTTACATACATTCTCAGAGTAAAGATGGTTTGCGTTTCTATTAGCATTAAACACGTTTCGACCATAAAGTGTTAAGGATTTAAACACATCCCTAAACATGTTTAGATCTAAGCATGTTAAAAGTGTTTAAAACCTAAACACCATTTTTACAGTGTGCACAGATTATTCCAATACATGACAATACAGAGATTACACCAATACATGACAATACACAGATTATACCAATACATGGCAATACACAGATTATACCAATACATGACAATACAGAGATTATTCCAATACATGACAATACACAGATTATACCAATATGACAATACAGAGATTATTCCAATACATAACAATACAGATTATACCAATTCAATACAGTGGCTACTAGGAAATTATACCAATACATGGCAATACAGAGATTAATCTAATACATGGCAATACAGAGATTAAACCAATGCATGACAATACAGAGATTAAAGCAATACATGGCAATACTTGGAATTTTTTTAATCCTTCCATATCAGTACAGATGATAGAATTTCGTCGTTTGGGAACAATATAATAACAATTGCGTAAAATTTACTTATACAGAGAGAGTTATTGCGAGACTGCCAAAGGGAAAGCGATATGGACTGATACATGGATAATTCCCGAGCCATTGGCGAGAGTTTATACGGTGTGTTATTCAATATCGCTAACCCAAGGGTAGTGGTTATCGAACTTCTCTATATATAAGTAAATATTGTGTTTGTTTTATTATTGAAGAACATTTACATTTATTTTGCTTACACTGACTTATCAACAGCAGTTGCAAAAATAATAGCATTTTGAGAATTTAAATTTAAAAAAAAAACGAATTTGAATTTGATTATAATTATTTTTAACAATTAATGTGTTTTGAAAAATATATTATGAACCCAATTTAAAAATAACAATGCCAAACAAACGAAAAACATAAAACAATTGTATTGTGAATATGTTTCAGACCATACGGTCTGGATCGAGCCAGACCACTTCGGTATGCTGACCGTATGGGTATCTCAGGAAATTCCTTCAAGTAAATATTTTTTTAATTAAATATATGTAAAACATGTAAACTAGGTATATAATGAAAAGTCTACAATTACAACCTATACAGTCAAAATCAGAAAATAATGACTGATGAACATAGATATAATATATTAAAGAATACCACCTGATCACCTCTACGTTATTCAGAAATACTGATATTGTTTGAAAGGACTACACTTATGTGTACAAATACATGCGGGAACACTTAGTGTTACTTATAAGTGTTTAATATAAGGCAATTGCAGAAAACTTTGTAGAAGTGATTAGTTTCTGCAATAACATGTTCCGAATAAAATCTAAAAACCTTTTAAGTTACGACAATGACAATAACAAGTTAATATAAGTTACGTATTGTCTGTAAGCTATTGTTATCCATGCCAATAACAAGGAAGAATCTTTTTATTATAATTTTCAGCATATCGTTCCAATCTGTCAGACGTGTGGCTGCTATCACAGACCTACAGAGAAACAAAAGAGCAGCCAGTGTCATGTAAAGCACAAGACCCTATGAACAATTGTTTTCCACTGAGAAAGTTTTCCTCTGTTTTTAATCTGATAGGTGATTGTTTCTGGTCGTATTTTGTGAAACTAATTTCCCGAGGGTAATAAGATGAAATTAAAATACATATTAGCCACTATAAAATTCATGATTGATCCTTTCCTCTTGTAAATATTCTTTAATGATCAATGCGTTGACCTTATTGAGGATAAATTGCGCCAATTAATGGCGAACCTCTGGAGTGTCTTTAGCAGCGTTTCCATTACAATTGATGCACTAACACTTTAAATTAATGATCCTTTTGTCAGTTTATTTGATTCATTTTATTCGAATTTTACACAATAGTCAGATATAATTTCCTGTGGATAAAATGTGGTTGCCGGTTGCCGTCATTTCTATGCAGATCATGAAATGATTACCATCATGGCTCCCAAAACAGTTTCATTTTCTAATTAGAAAGGACCTATTCATGACATGAGATTCTATAATACTTTTATAACAAAGAGTTCATTTTTATCTATCTTTAATTTTCTTGCAGCGTTTTGTTCAAAATATTGCATAAGAATTTGAGTATCGTTTGATTGTTCAGTTGCTATACTAACCGAATAATCTAGTCGTTATAGTCCATTTACTGGCTAGCTCCATTTAGTTAGGGGACCAGAATCGGATACGGAGCTACAATATGATCAGTTTGGGAACCGGAAAAGGCCATTTATAGTGGGAAACTTGACTTCAATCGGAATAGAACATAGAATCGACAGGACCATTCACGAGGGGGCTTGTTGCATGGTAATAATTAATGTTGCGTTTACGGAAACGGACAGTCCGTTCCCTAGATACTTAACGTGGAGAAAATAAGAATGACGCTCTCTCAAACTGTGCGTTCACAAGTTCACTAAACGTTCAGAAGTTGAATATAAAATTGTTTGAAATTACCGAAGTTAACGTAACTTAAGTTTCTGCATATGGTCATTTCGACAACTTGTGTCTCTCCAGTGCAGATCAAATAAAAATATTTGGAACGGACCCATAAACCAAAAACTTGTAAAAGTTGATAGAACAAATAACTAAACAGATCTAAATGAAAAGCACAAATCAAAGCAAAAACCAAACTTCAAAAGTGTGAAGAAACCAGACGAATAACCGGAAAATAGGTTATAAAGCTAGTATGGCTTTAACCAAAATGAATGAAGTGGGCGACATCTTCCTCTTATTACCGCATCCATGCGGAAAATAGAATAAAAAGGATAACAGGAAATACCTACAATGACCGAAAAACACAGTCACATTCAACAATGTACCAAGGAACTGCACAAAAAAAAACAACAAATAAAAACATAAGACAACGTAAACAACTCGGGAAAGCCGAACTTGGTACCGGCACTAGCAAAAGCCAGCGGTAGGGTTTAACCGGTTTATGGGTACCCAAACCCTTTTTTTCTCTGTCCCGTTTCCCTATAGTATAATAAACATACGAATAAAACCCAAAACAGATAGACTACCAACTCCATAACCACAATCTTGAAAAGCAAAAGAGACAAAACGTAAATTCGAGAGAAGGGTCAAGGTTTTCTCGCCGCCAAACATGATTGTAGCGTTCTTCGCTCAAAGCGGTGCTGTAGGGGCGGTCTTAAAACTTACTATGAGGTATGCGTAAAGCTCGTTTTTGGAGACCTCATCGTAACTTCAAGATGAAGAGCAACGATAAATGCTTGATTTTACCATCTATGTATACAAACTTTGTCTCATGTACATTTACTCCTCCAAATCAATACGGTGTTAGCGTCTATAAATAGGATAGAAAGGCATGATTTGGTGATTCTTGACACATTTGTATCATATTGAAATTGGGCCATTAAATGAAATTTATTTCAGTTCTAGAGATCTACTTCAAAGATTTCCACCAAATGTTTTAATTCTGATTGAATAAGCACTTTATTGGGACCAGAAGTGGATTGAAAAGTCTCTAAATAACCATTTTATATATTTATTAGATGACGTCATTAAGACCACATGTGGTCTATGATATTTATTTCTTCGTTGTGGAGAATCTGAACTGGTAACGCAAAAAACACACAAGATTCCAATTTTTCTGCCAAAACAAAAAAAAAAGAAAAAAAATGCATACAAAAAAACTGGAGCAAAAAAGCAAAAAAAAAAAAAAAACCAAAGAAACAAACAACTAGAGGCTCAGTGAGACTGAGCCTGTCTCGCTCATCTGACAAAACGCTTCTATACCATGCATGACCAAAGATGATCATGTTTTTTACCAATGGGGTATAGTGTTTAGGTATGTTCTCAATTAGTACCTGTGTGTTTTGTCTGATCCTATTGAAATGAGTAATTTTTCAAAGGACCTTCTATACATTTAGTATAATTTGATTTAATTGTTTTGAGAGAAGATGATGAAAAGGATGGTTTTCTCATACTGGACTCCAATGTTAATCTATGTTCTGCACTTGAGGCAATGTTTTTGTTAGATTGAAATGAAATGTCCAATTTTTGTAAAGTACCTTCAGTCATCATTCCTGTAAAGTTTGGTTGAATTTGCTTCGGTGGTTTCAGAAGAGTAGATGAAAATGTGATTTCCCCATAGGGTCCGATGATAAACTATGTTCCGTGCTGGCAGCCATGTTTTCTAACGGATTGTAACGAAATGAGCAATTTCTGTTAAGGACTTTGGTTGAATTTGCTTCTGCAGTTTCAAAGAAAAGGATGAAAATGTGATTTTTCCCATAGGGTCCAATGTTTAACCTAAGTTCCACACTGGCGGCCATGTTTTTTATTAGCTCACCTGACCCGAAGGGTTAGTGTGAGCTATTGCCATCACTTGGCGTCCGTCGTCCGTCGTCTGTCAGTCCGTCGTCCGTCCGTCCGTTAAACTTTTCACATATTCATCTTCTCCTCTGAAACCACTGAAGCAAATTCAACCAAACTTTACAGGAATGATGTATGGAAGGTCCTTTACAAAGATTGCTAATTTCATTCCGATCCAATAAAAAACATGGCCGCCGGCGCGGAACTTAGGTTAAACATAGGACCCTATGGGGAAAAATCACATTTTCATCTTCTGCTCTGAAAAGGCTGAAGCAAATTGAACCAAACTTTACAGGGATGATGTACTTAAGGTCCTTAACAAAGATGGCTCATTTCGTTCCGATCCGAGGAAAAACATGGCTGCCAGCACGGAACATGGTTTAACATAGGACCCTATGGGAAAATCACATTTTCATCTACTCCTCTGAAACCACTGAAGCAAATTCAACCAAACTTTACAGGAATGATGTATGGAAGGT
>MJUU01045818.1:45749-70914 GCA_002080025.1 Modiolus philippinarum
GCGGAACTTAGGTTTAACATTGGACCCTATGGGAAAAATCACATTTTCATCTTCTGCTCTGAAAAGGCTAAAGCAAATTGAACCAAACTTTACAGGAATGATGTACTAAAGGACCTAAACAAAGATTGCTCATTTCGTTCCGATCCGATGAAAAACATGGCGGTCAGCACGGAACATGGTTTAACATAGGACCCTATGGGAAAATCACATTTTCATCTACTCCTCTGAAATAACAGAACAAATTCAACCTAACTTTACAGGAATGATGACTGAAGGTACTTTACAAAGATTGCCCATTTCATTTCAGTCCGACAAAAAACATTGCCTCAAGTGCGAAACATAGTTTAACATTGGAGCCCAGTATGAGAAAACCATCCTTTTCATCATCTTCTCTCAAAACAATTAAAGCAAATTATACTAAATGTATAGAAGGTCCTTTGCAAAAATTACTCATTTCAATAGGATCAGACAAAACACACGGGTGCTAATTGAGAACATACNTAAACACCCTACCCCATTGGTAAAAACATGATCATTTTTGGTCATGCATGGCATAGAAGCAGGCTCAGTCTCTGAGCCTCTAGTTGGATCAGAACGAAATGAGCAATTGTTATAAACGACCTTCCATACATCATTCCTGTAAAGTTTGGTTGAATTTACTTCAGTTATTTCAGAGAAGAAGATGGAAATGTGATTTTCCCATAGGGTTCTATGTTAAAGCATGTTCCATACTGGCGGCCATATTTTTCGTTGGATCGGAACGCAATGAGCCATCTTTGTTAAGGGCCATAAGTACATCATTCCTGTAAAGTTTGGTTCAATTGGCTTCAGCCGTTTCAGAGAAGAAGATGAAAATATGATTTTCCCCACAGGGTCCAATGTTAACCTCGGCCATGTTTTTTATCGGATCGGAATGAAATGAGCAATCTTTGTAAAGGACCTTCCATACATCATTCCTGTAAAGTTTGGTTGAATTTGCTTCAGTGGTTTCAGAGGAGTAGATGAAAATGTGATTTTCTCATAAGGTCCTATGTTAAACCATGTTACGTGCTGGCGGCCATGTTTTTCATCGGATCGGAACGAAATGAGCCATCTTTGTTAAGGACCTTAATTACATCATTCCTGTAAAGTTTGGTTCAATTTGCTACAGCTTTTTCAGAGCAGAAGATGAAAATATGATTTTTCCCATAGGGTCCAATGTTTAACCTAAGTTCCGCACTGGCGGCCATGTTTTCTATCGGATCGAAACGAAATGAGCAACCTTTGTAAAGGACCTTCCATACATCATTCCTGTAAAGTTTGGTTGAATTTGCTTTGGTGTTTCAGAGGAGAAGATGAAAATGTGAAAAGTTAACGAACGACGGACGGACGGACGGTCATACGACGGACGCCAAGTGATGACAATAGCTCACACTGACCTGGTCAGGTGAGCTAAAAATAGTAATGGTGCAATACATGATACCCCGCCACTTTTCACTAAATTTCTAAGTTAAAAGGAGCATAACTTCAAAACTATTTGTACCACTGAACCACTGTACCACTGAAATTGAACTTGACCTGAGTTTTTTGGTAAACAATTTGCATACTAAGTTTGAAGACCTTGTGTTATTTCGTCCACAAGTTATCAGTCGGAAACCGTAAAATTTGCAAAATTTCAAAGTTTCCAGGGGCATAGCTCCCAGAACCCCTTAGACCTCTGAACCCAAAATCGAACTTGAAATGAGTTTTGTGGTAAACAACTTGCATACCAAGTTTGAAGACCTTGTGTTATTATTTCATTCTTAAGTTATCAGTCGGACACCTTCGGGGGACGGACGGACAGACAGACAGACGGACGGACGGATGGACAGGTATCGCATAAATACTCGCAACTACGTGTTGTAGGGTATAAAAAAGAAAAATAGAAGAAAAGCTTTCTGGAAATTTACCAAAATTGGTATAAAATATATTTGAAATTATATTGGTGAAAATGTTTATACTGATTAAAACAATTCTTAAACATTTTTTTAATTCAAAGCTTAAGTTGTCTTTGGCATTTTCGGAAAACTGATTGTCCTAACTGAAATTAATTCTAAAATATGATTGCTAGGTATAATGCCCAAAAACAAGTGGTCTTTCGGACTTTCAGGATATTTACCGAAATTGGAATCACATATTTTTAAAATCAAATTATAAAGATGTTTTTCTAATAAATATAAATATAAATTCAAAATATATATTGTTGCTACATGTAGGTAAAGAATTCCCAAAAATAAATAGTTTGTTAGACTTTCAGGAGATAAACCAAACTTGGAAGCAAATACTTTGGATACCTAAGCAGTGAAAATGTTTGTTCTTAAAGAAAACAAAATAAATTGTTAGAATTCAAAACAAAAAAATACAGATTTTAAATTGAAATCCAATCAATGAAAATGTTTGGCATAACCAAAACAAATTCCAAGGAGATAGTTGCTAGGTAGAATTTCAAAAAATGGTATTTGATTTTTTCAGGAGATTTACCGAAATTGGAATAGAATAGTTTGAAATTCAATAAGCGAAAATGTTTCTTCAAATCAAAAACGTATTAGAATTAAGAAAAAATAAGCGGTCTTTGAGACTTTCAGGATATTTTCAAGTGAAAATACATGTTTTTGTTAAAATCAAAATGAATTCCCAAAAAATAAGTGGTCGTTGAGATTTCTGGTATATTTTACGAAAACTGGAATCACATTTTAGAATTCTAAGATGTTTTAATTTTAACATATTTTTAAATTTTGGCTTCAATATAGAATTCCAAAAACAGAAGTGGTCCTTGACACTTTCAGGACATTTACCAAAATTGGTATCAATTATTATTGAAATCAAATTGTTAAAAATATTTAAATCGAAAGAAAATCTAAACAAGATGTTTTGAAACACTTCATATGCCCCCAGATTCTACAGTAAAATACATGAAAATACCCAATTTTACCCCTTTTTGACCCCTATGACCTTGACCTTTGACCTAATTTTTTTGCATATTTATGTTCCTCTTGACAAGACCTATACACTGGGCAAGTATTAAAAGTCTATCTTAGTAGTTCAAAAGTTGTTCATTACCATAAAAACACCAAATTTAACCACTTAATTCTGAAACAGATGAAGCCCTTTTGGGCCTCTTGTTTATTCAAATGGTTTAAATTGTTAAAAGTATCTGTTTAAACATGCTATAGGAAACTTACAGAAAAATACTGCATCAAGATCCGACAAAAAATTGAAAAATTCATTTTTTTCCATTTGTCCCCCTTTGGGCCTCTTGTTTCTCAAAAACGGTAAATGCTACCTCAAATCTGTTGACATACACCAGTTGGGCAATTTTATTAGCAATAACATAAAACAAACCCCGTCTAAATACGATAAATGATAAGGATTTATGTTCCTCTTGACTAGACCTATACACATGCCAAGTATCAAATGTCTACCAAGGTTAAAGTTTCGGACAAACAGACAGACAGACAGGACAAAAACAATATGCCCCCCCCCCCATCCTCGATCTGGGGGCATAAAAAGTAGTTGCCAGGTAGGATTCCAAAAATAAGTGGTCCTTGACATATTCAGAGTATTTACCGAAATTGAAATCATATTTTGGAAATTTAAGTATTCACATTTTTGTGTTTCACCAAACACATGACAAGATATACGATTGTACACAAAAAAAAATGAGTCTTTGACATTTTACAGAATTTCACCAAACTTGGAACCGGACTCAAAATTAAAAAAGCTTATTGAAGTGGAAGACGAGGCCAACGACATTATCCGATTAGTTAGCCAGAGTGCTCACAGTCTGAACTATCATAAAAAGTAACATCAGGCGCCAAGGCGAGGAAAGCATGTCCTGCTACGTATACAGCACCCGCCGTGTGGTCAGTTAGTCAATCCACTGTAAGGCCAAAACAGGTAATGCTAAATCCGTGAATTAATTCTGAAAATGTAAAATTTTATTTGTGAAACCGACATTTTGTATACATGTCTTGTCTGTTTTCTAATTAGTTTACTTTGTTTATAGGAGTCTAGGATGATGTTTATTTCGCTGAACTTGATTACTCTTTATTTATGGGCCGACTCCGACCTGCCGTTGGGTGTGGGGTTTCCTCACCGTCCATTGAAGATCAGTTTATATTACTCCCCTTTGGGTCGTTGTCTCTTTGACATAGTCCCCGTGCCCCTTCTTTTTCTATGTATATGTGGTTCTAACAAAATTACGGAACAGGATTGTCAAGAGCCGAAGTGCATGAGACAAGAAGACAAATCAGGTGGAAACCACCAGAAAATTGTCTTTCGCAATGATCCTGACTTGGTACAGGATTTTTCAAAAGAAACCTTGGGTTAAACCGGTTTTATGGCATGCCAAACCTACATTTCCATTGTATCTGATAGCAACTCAACAGCAATTGTTATTGAAAGGCTGTACACAGTTGAAAGAAATTATCATCCCAGTACTAAGTAAAAAAAGAATATTGATTCAGAGTTCGGACCGAAACTTCAAATGTTTCCACAAGGGACTGATGTCTATTAAAGAACTTTTTAATGATCGTATGAGACGGAAATTTTTAAAGATTTTATTAATAATGCGGTCATGGAGATAAGTGTGTCTAATGAGAAAGTCAATATAAGTCTAGCGTAACGAATCAACTGTGAAACATCTTTCTGTCGTGAACTTAAGTACTGAGATGACCATTTTCGTCAAATTCGAGATGTTAGTCCAAAAAAGATGTGGTCTTGTGGTTTCTTGCGTTTCCAATATCTCTGGTGGATATATTAATGGGAACCATTTAGCAAAAGATGCGTTATTAATGGAAAGAACATCATCAATATATCTATATATGAGAATGAAGGAATTTGCATCTTTTATTCCATGATCTTTTACGAGTCCAACAAATGCTGAACATGCCATGGACTTAACAAGAGGCACTGAATGTCTAGACAACATATCTGCTTGCTTTGGCAACATTGTTTATCAACAAGTCATTGGAATTTCCCACTAAAAAATTCCCACAAATTGTATACCTCTTAATGCAGATCATTGTTTGTTCTGTTACGAACGGGACTTCATGAAAAAACTACAACATGGGACCTTATAAACAGTGATATACTGATTTCGATTTTCAATAGTAATAACAGATATATTAACGATATCAATCCCCAGTCCTCAAATTATGTCAACATCATTTACCAAAAAGAACTGAATCTAATACAAATAGTGATTCTAAATACTGTCCTTTTCTGGATCTTACTATCATCATTGACTTTGTAAAATAAAGACTACAATTTACGATATAAGGGACGATTTTGATTTCACTATTACTAATTTCCCTTTCCTTGATGGTGACGTTTCTCTGCCTCCATTCTACGGGCTGCATATATTTCAACTGGTACGATGCGCAAGCGTTTGTTCTATACTCTTGACGAGTTTAAGGACCGTAATCTTACTATCACATGCAGATTTCTTAAATTATTAGATACATTTAAGAAGTTTTATAGAAGACATTAACATCCGATATCGAAATATGGCGTTAGTTGAAATCAGCTTATTACTAGTGGTTCTTACATAAATGTAGTTTAAAATGTAAGAAACTGATTAAAATCCAGAAAAGCTTGGTCTTAACTTACATTACATTACGTATAGAGGATATCGATAAGATACTCTGCTTGCATGAGTTAAATCAGCTGTGAGATCTAGTGACCTGAAAATTTTACACACATACGTGCCTCTCACTCATACTGCCAATGTCTACTGAAATACATGACAATTTTTTTTACCAAACTTGGGAAGTCTTGAGTTTGATTTTATTCTTCCGGAGTGCGACAGTGTTTTACCAGCAGACTAGGCTTCTTGAGCTAGCCTTACAGATCAGCGGAGACCACTCCTTGATCCATCATTGCAAATTACGTGTTGTCTCTTTCTATTCCTTTCAAAATAGTGGTCTTGGACTTAGTCTACCTGCATTGGGTTTAATGTTTGTGTTTGTTACACTATAGGGAAACAGGACAGAGAAAAGTGGAGGTCTGGGTGCCTATTACCGGCTTAACCCTACCACTGGCTTTTACTAGTGCCGGTACCAAGTCACGATCTCGAGGTCCTATCGTTGTTCACGTTTTTGTTGCCTTTCAGTTTTGTTTTTTCCTGTACAGTTCTCGGTCGGATTGGGGGGACGCCTGTTTTTGTAATTATCAGACATTGTAGGTACTTACTGTTTTTTTTTAATTAGTAGTATTTGCCCATTTCAACAAGTCTCTGTATAAACTACAAGTTCTATTACCACCGGAAAAATTGTCGACCGCAATTATCCTGAATATGGGACGGGGACTTCAGCAAAACATTCTTGTTCAAAAACACTTTTCATGTGACTTTAGATATGAATAAAACAAATAACCACCGAAGAATAAATGGAGATTAAAATGTTGGTTGACGTCAATCGACGGCTGAGATGTTAAGAGATTAAAAATATGTTTTTTTTAAACTGCACAATTTTTGCATAGTGCTATGACACTGAAACGATATTAAAGTAAGTGAGAACCGAACCGTCAGTCTATAACGAACAATCCAAAGACAATGGCAACATCGGAAACAACAAAGAAACAAAGACATAACAAGAGCACGACACAGAAAAGAAAAATGAAGACACACACATACAAAAATGAACAACACAGAACCAATAAAAAACATGGGTGAGATCAGGTACACCGTTACAGTAACCATCTCCTGCTTCTTATAAGACACTCGCCACGTTGAACATGTCAACTCCGGTAGTAAAGTCAAATCCGATAGAGGAAAAACAAACTTTATTAAATTTATAAATAGATTAGAAATTATTTAAAATTACAATTATATGCACAAGAAAACACAAACAAAGAACAAAGACAAATGTAAACAACGATAAACACTCGAGATATTTGGACTTGATACTGGCACTAGCAAAAATCAGCGATAAGGTGTACCCAAACCACCATTTTCCATGTCCGGCTTTCATAAAGTAAAATAACATAAAAAAAACAATACAGGTATATTACTAACTACAAGATCACTTTCTTGGAAAAGAAAAAAAATTGTGGCAAAGCGTAATTTTAAAAGATGGATCAAGGAGTGCTCGCCTCTAACCTGCCGACTACCCCCAAGGAGCCTACGCTGTACAACTTCAAAAACGAAAATCAAACTTAAATCTCTCGTACAATATATATAAACATTGTAGGATGAAGCTGGAAGAACGAAGAAAAATATCATAAAGTTGTTTCTGTTTTTTTAACTAGAGTCAACGATGACAGTAAGATACAGTAAAGGTGGACATTAAGAATTACTGTTTGCGTTATCAAAATTTAATTCTTGTTGATAAAATCGACATAATGTACTACTAGATATTTGTCGATAGCAAGGATATCAATAAGATACATGGTGCTATTATCTAAAATTACTGTTCACATTTGTAGCTTTTTCATGATGTCATTCGTAGCAGAAAAGAAAAAAAAACATCTGCAAAGAGATGTGAACATTTTGTACACCTGGAAATTTCAATGACTTTTTAATAAACAATGTTAACAAAATATACCGAAATGTTGTCCAGCAAGAGATTCAGTGCCTTGTTCATATTATCACATGTCATGGAAATTTGATGGCAAAGGATACCTACACAGAAGTGTGATTATTTTATGTTCACGTCCTTTGATATTGGTGTGATGATATAGTTAGGGTTGCAGAAGGATTTCAATACTAGTCTCCTTAAAGAGGCAGTCAGGATAGCAATATATACTGTTAGTAGATTTGCCTGTAGGGATAATAATACTCATTGTAATTTCCGTTTCACGACGAGGAGATCTTCAAAGATCTGATGGTTTGGCTTTAAAGCCAATTAATGAAATACCCGTTTGTTGTTGACAGTTGCAGTTACAAGATGTTGATCAAAGCCGGAATGTTTGACGTCAATATCTTGTTGTGTAGAACGTCCAAATCGTTGTCATAAATTAGATATTGAGACAAAATGTCCGGTTATGAGGTGCTGAGAGGACTGAATATCCAAAAACAATCGCTGTTAACATTGGATGCTGATCAGTCACGCATGAAGCTAAATATGTTTTGTCGAAGAAGTGATGTTTTGAAAGTGGCAAAGGAATACAATTAGGCACGACTTTATGAAATTCCAATTGGCATGTTTTGGAATGGAAATATTCCTGGAAGTTAACACAGAACGATAATTCAGATTGTGTGTTCACTTTATGATTCTACATTGCAATCCTACGATCCAAAATTGTGTTAATTCGGCAGTCTCTCATAAAACTATGCAAATGATATAGTTGTTGCAGTCCAATTGCCTTCTTTCAAATACGTTTTACCTTTTTCATATACCACTGCTCTGCAGTAATATGCCTCCTAAATGTCTTGATCTCAAGAAAAACTGACATCATTGCATTTAAATTTCCTAAAGAACAAAACACAAATTCAGACATCTGGTATTTATGTCCTAATAATACTTTAATCATAACTTCCTCAGAATAGTATCCCTTCTGTTACTTTAAACTTAATAGGTAATAAATTATAGCAGGCACATCAAATGTTGACCATTAACTCATTTCCTTACAACACCTGGATGAATGTTTATGTGTGTATCCCTGGGTAACGTCAATGTGCCCCTTTCTGCCTGAACATTTGTTAATGTTCTAGTAACTTATTCCTTATTTGTGCTTTATTCATTAAGTGTATGATACAATAAATGTTTCCACTAACTGAGCTGGGCATAAACCCTTCTGTACTTGTGGTAAATATAATTTGCGAAAGGAGTGATTTTCAAATACTCGTATATACTGAATGTACTTATTTTCGAGGCTTGCTATTTTTCCTGAATATTGTATTCCACGAAAAAACTTTAAATTTCATACTGATTTTCCTTTGATTTGCAATAATATGAACACAATCAGTTAATCAAGAACGCAACAAATGAAATGTATTTGTAACAGGAGATCCCGCATCCATGGGCTAAAAAACAGGAGTGTAGCGTTGTTCGACAATTAGCAATGTATTCCGCTCACACTAGTGCTAGGGGCTGCTGACAAGGCTTTTAACAACGTTGCTTTTGTCTGAAAGAAATACTACATCGATGTCCAACAAAACGAACTGGACAAGTCAGACACTTTCAAACGTACCAATAGGAACGTAAAAACCTAAACAAAAATAAAGTTCCACCTAAAGATAACATCTTACCTAATATGTACTGGGTTCCGAAGCTTCACAAAAATCCTTTCAAACATCGTTTTATTTGGCATCTAGTAAGTGTTCTACTACTAATTTATCCATTCATTTAACTAGTTAATTTACTTGTATAAAGGATTTGGTCATTAAATACTGCGGAAAAACTTATCAAAATTCTTTTTGAGTGTAAAAACTGCTATCGAATCGAAAATCAGTCTCATCTATCGACAGTTATGATTCTACACTTTATACTACCCTTCCAAATAATAAAATTAAATCCAAACTGGGACAACTTATTAAATGGTCTTTTAAATTTCTAACAAAAAGCAAGCATTCTTCGCTAATATTAATTCCCTACAAATAATCATTGTTCCTGGACATGTGATGATATGATTAATGCATTAATATGATTTTTGCAGGGCACTATTTTACCTGCAATTTATTCTCCTTGAGCTTGCCGATAGTTAAGCGGCGAGCACCCCTTGACCCATCTTTTAAAATAACGTATTGTCTTTTTCTCTCCTTTCAAGATTGTGGTCATTAAGTTAGTTGTCTACCTGTATTTGGTTTCATTCGGATGATTTTTATACTATAAGGAAATGGGACAGATAAAGGAGAGGTTTTGGTACCCATAAACCGGTTTAACTCTACCACTGGCTTTTGCCAGTGCCGGTACCAAGTCCGGATGTCCCGAGTTGCTATCGTTTACTACGTTTGTCTTTTGTCTTATACGTGTTTTTCCTGTGTAGTGCCCTGGTAGATTATTGCACGACACAATACCGACGTTACCGTTAATTTATTTTCTGCATATGCGGATTTCGACAACTTATGTCTCATCAGTGCAGATCAAACCAAAACATTTGGAAGTCAATCAACCGAAAAACGTGTAAAAGCTGATAGAGAGCAAATAACCAAAAGGGTCTAAATAGAAAGCCAAAATTCAACTAAGGACAGAGCTATGCATGAGGGAGATACTCCTTAGTTTTAAACAAAATTTTGTTAAATTTAGATATTGCAAATTTCAATAAAGTCGGTTTAATTTCGGGTCAGCACCGACGTACTGACTACTGTGTTGGTGAATACCCTCGGTGAGTAACAGTCCACCAACAGAGGCATCGGTTTAGTGGTAATAAATAACACAATACCGAAGTTACTGTTAATTTACTTTCTGCATATGCGTATTTCGACAACTTATGTCTCATCAGTGCAGACCAAACCAAAACATTTGGAAGTCCAGTAACCGAAAAACGTGTTAAAGCTGATAGAGAACAAATAACCAAACGGGTCTAAACAGAAGGAATTCAGCTAAGGACAGAGCTATGCATGCAGGGGATACTCCTTAGTTTTAAACAAAATTTTGTTAAATCTAGATATTGCAAGTTTCAATAAAGTCGGTTTTCGGGTCAGCACCGAAGTACTGACTACTGTGTTGTTGAATACCCTCGGTGAGTAACAGTCCACCAGCAGAGGCATCGGCCCAGTGGTAGTGAATAACACAATACAGAAGTTACTATTAATTTAATTACTGCATATGCGCATTTCGACAACTTATGTCTCATCAGTGCAGATCAAACCAAAACATTTGGAAGTCCATTAAGTCATTGTAAGTCATTGTAGGTGTTTCCTGTTATCCATTTTTACATTTACTATGAGGCATGAGCACAGCTCATTGTTGAAGGCCCCATGGTGACTTCAAGATTAAGAACAACAATAAAAGCGTTGTGCCATTGCTCGCTTCTATATTTCCATATTTGACTAGGACGGTTTTTTTTAATTAAACAATGAATGGATGTAGAGTAAAATGCTCATGATACAGATCTCTACAAATGAATGAAAAAAGCAAAAGAACATGTTTTTATTGTTGTTCCTCATCTTGCAGTCACCATGGTGCTATCAACTATGAGATTTGCATAGGTATTCCTGCTCTGTATACAGTACACGTCACACTTTCAGTGATTCAATCCAGGGTAAAGTCAGAATCGGTAATGTCAAATCCGGGAAGACGTTAATCTAGCTGACAATGTCCATTTTCATTTGTGACGCCGACATTTTATATCAATCTTTGATGCCGTGGTAACGGCCATATTATTTCTGAAGGGACGAAAGTAACAACGGCTGAACATATCTCTGACTCAACAGTTCTTGTGACAGTGTTTTTGTCCTTTCCACAAAGTAACTGTAACAGTAACGAATTAATTGTGAAATATACACTCCATATACTGGAGAGGTAGGGGAATTGCTGCTGAGAAAGGGAAAGTAAGTGATAACCGAACCGTCAATCCAAAACGAATAATTCAAGGACAATGGCAACATCGGAAACAAAAAAGAAACAGAGACACAACTTGAGTACGGCACAGAAAAGAAAAATGAAGATACACACACACAAAGATGAACAATATAGACCCAATAAAAAACCATGGGTGAGATCAGGTGCACCGGTAGAGTAAGCATCTCCTGCTTCTTATAAGACACCCGCCGTGTTGAACATGTCAAATCCGGTAGTAAAGTCAAATCCGGTAGAGGAAACAACAATTAAGCTTTAAAGGGAAAGATCTGTTGTCATCTGGGAAACAGATATCCCATAGCGGTCCACAAGATGGTGATGTCGACCGTAAAACCTCTGGAGGGATGACTTCAAGTTTTGGGTAACATACCCAAATATACGGGCTCTATCAAGGAAGTCACTGTATCGAACACAGGCTCTTGAATAACGAATGAGCTGGGAGATGTAAACTCCGTATGCCGGCGCTGTTGGGATATTGCTACAAAGAAAAGGGAAGTTTACTATTGGAAAGGTGAAGTCATCGCGTTTGTCGTACAGCTTAGGTTTAAGTCTACCTCTGTTGTCAATTTCGAGATGAAGGTCAAGGAACGAGGCTGATGTAGAAGTGTCCGTGGTATCCTTAACTTCGAGCTCTTTTAGATAGATCAGATGAAGAAAATCACCAAAGCGAGGGTTGTTTAGTGACAAAATATCATCTATATAACGGAAGCTAAAATTGAAGGATTGGGCCATTTTTTATCTTTATTTTGAAGAAGCCCTTCGATGAATTCAGCCTCATAAGAGTGAAGAAACAGATCGGCTAGGAGAGGCGCACAGTTTGTGCCCATAAGATCCGATAGTCTGTTGAAAAACAAGTTCTCCAAACTGGGCAAATATATTGTCGATTAGAAACTAACATTTTAATCACTTCTTCCTCTGTATATTTTTTCTCCGATTCGGAGTCATTTTTCACAAAGTTAACAATTGGGAAGTCAAGATCATCACGTTTGTCATACAAGCTAGATTTCAGACGTCCATGATCGTCATTGTGTAACAAAAGGTCGAGGTATGAAGCAGTATTGGGTGTATCGATTATCCCTTTAATCTTAAGTTCACAGGGGTAGATCTGATGTAAATGTTCTTTAAATCAGGGGTATTAAGAGAAAGTACATCGTCTACATCTGATGCAGAAATTAAAAGTCTGGGCTAGTTGTTTATGTTTCTGTTGTATTAGGCCTTGTAAAACTTTGCTTTACGAATAAAGGAAAAGGTCGGTTAAAAGAGGCGCACAATTTGTTCTCATAGGAACCCCTAATGTTTGTTGAAAAACATGACCTCCACATTCAACAAAAATGTTGTCGATCAAATATTCAAGCATCTTTATCACGTCACTTTCGCTTTATTTCTTGTTTGACTCAGTGTAGTTCTTAACAAAATATGTTTTATCTCTGCATATTACCAAAAAGGAATACTTGTGTTCTCTACTTTTGGTACAGAAACATTGATGTATCAGATCGAAAATTACCGCTTTGAGAATGTAGAAGTGTTGCATAAAGGGTAGAGAAATCAAATGTTTGAATGCTTTCGCAGTATGAGAGACTGTTTTAGGACAGCTGTTCAATGAGATCTTTTAAGAATCCGGATCTGATTCACACCGCTCGTAGAATAGGCTTCTTCTTCTACTACTACTCATATAGTAGCTTTTTAGACCATCTTTAACTGAAGTCAACATAGTGGTAAGGAGTTTGGAAAGGGGCTTAGTGGTGCATCTAGCAGATCCAGCAATGAATGTCTGTTTGTGGGGATTCTTGTGAAATTAGGTACCCACTAAATAGAAGTGAGATAACTGTTATCTTCATCCCCATTAATACCGAAAGATGCTAATTCAGAAGTGTGATTTGTGATTATCTCGTCCCTAGATAATGTAGTTAATGTATAAGTAGGATTGCCAAATGGACTGCCAATACCCACCTCCTTAACAATACAGTCTAAATAGTGGTTCTTACATACAAGCACAATATTGTTAGAAGCTTTGTCTGCAGGTACTATGACGTATTTTTCTTGGAGGTTTGTCAATGTTTTTGCATCATAAATGTTGTCTAGCAAGAAGTCCAGTGCCTCAATTATATCATCACATGTCCAGGAGCAATGGTTGTTGTAAGTACTATCCTTGCTTTTTGTTACAGCAAATGAACTAAGACCCGAAAATTTGAAAGACCATTATTTAAGTTTTCCCAATTTTGATTTAATCAAATTACGCGGAAGGGTTGTATAAAGTGTAGAAAAATCATAATTGGCAAAAGATGAAACTGGTCTTCTTATAGATTGTAATTTATCTAAAACTTCAATGGAATTTATTAAACTTCAAAAGTAATTTACACCAGAGTTCTGATATGTTTTTACAATATTTTTTTACTAACTCCTTTATAAAAGTTAGTGAACTGACTAAATGGGTGTACAAATTTGTGGTAGAACAATTACTTGAAGCTGTAATTAAACGATGTTTGTAGGGACTTTTTTTAAGCTAAGGAAAATAGTAGGTAAGGTGTTATCTTTAGGTAGAACTTTGAGCGTTTCGGTATTGTAATTTTGTTTGGCGAGTTTTTTTCATGTCACAATTGGTACGTTTAGAAGTACTGGTTTGGGCCAATTTGTTTTGTTGGATATAGATATAGTATTTTTTCCAAATGATGGCAAGGTTGTTTGAAGCTTTTTCGACAGGTGCAAGCACATATTTTCACCAAGTTCTTTCAGTTTTGACTTAATTCTGTTTGCAAACAGCTTAGAAGGTGACTCGTGATAATTATCTTTATAGATATTAATTCTTTTGGTGACTTTACTAATTATTTTGTCTTTAAACATGTTAAGAGCGTGTTTGTCTGCACTTTCTCCTTTGCACCATTTTATACAATAATTGGTTACTGAGTCTTTAGTAATGTCAAACACGCTTTTTTATTTTCGAAGGTGGCCGATATTTAGGCCATTTTCTGTAGAATCGTCGAACTTCTGCATCTACAATAATGCTGAAGTCCCCCATTAATATATGTACCCAAGGGTCAAAGCGATAAGGCGAAGCGGAACAGTTACAGCTGCTAGGGTATTACCATCACAGGTAACAGAAGAGAAATGAAAAAAAAAATTATTCTAGTAGGTTTTTTATAAGTACAGGCATGCTCGGATTGTCAAAATAAACTAGAACAAGTTACAAAAGAGCTCGAAATAAAGGAATACTGCAGACACCTCCACATTGGCCTCATTCCTTGACCTTCATCTTGATATAGACAGCAGAGGTAGACTTCAAACTAAGCTGTATGACAAACGCGATGACTTCACTTTTCCAATAGTTAACTTCCCTTTTCTTTGTAGCAACATCCCAACAGCACCGGCATACGGAGTTTATATCGCCCAACTCATTCGCTATTCAAGGGACCGTGGTCGATACAACGACTTCCTTGATAGAGCCCGGTTGCTCACAAATAGGCCACTTAAACAAGGGTATGTTACCCAAAGTCATCCCTCCAGAGGTTTTACGGTCGACATCACCATCTTGTGGACCGCTATGGGATATCTGTTTCCAAGATGACAACAGACCTTTCCTTTAAAATCGTAATTGTTGTTTCCTCTAAGAAGAAGGAAATGCTGACTCTACCGGTGCACCTGATCTCACCCATGGTTTTTATACTGGGTCCGTGTTGTTCATCTTTTTATGAGTGTATGTCTTCATTTTTTGTTTCTATGTCGTGTTATGTCTCTGTTTCTTTGTTTTTCCGATGTTGTTATTGTCCTTGGATTATTTGTTGTAGATTGACTCTTTAATATCTGAGTCCCGAAAAATGCCTGCAATATCAATATAACGATACCTTTATTAATATATTTAATTTTCAAAAAATGTTTTACGTGTTCATTGTGGACAAAGTCGATGAAAGCATAAAGCATCAATAGTTTTAGAACATTGATAGGGCGAACTATTAATACATAGGCAAACGAATAGCGGAGCAAAAATGATGAAAGGGGAAATTCCAAAATCAAAAATCAAAAATTACGGCAAATCAAAGCATTTGTATTTGTTTTTGTATCCAACAAGATTGAGACAGTATGATAAAAACGAAACAAATAAACAAAAATCAGCAAGACCGCTACAAAACTAAAGCACTTGCAATGTGAACTCTACAAAAATTTAGCTATTATCAGGTGCTCCGGTAGGGTAAGCATGATTTGCTTCACGCATGGCACCCGTCACACAGCCAGAACAGACACTGTATCACATTCTAAAGAGATTTTATAGAGATGTGTAACAGGAACAGAACAAAATTTAGTGAACAAGCCATACCACCCATTGCTTTTGAAAACACTATATAGATCTTTAACATTTATGAGGTTCTTACGTTTGCTTTTGATATTATAATTCAATCTTCGTCCACGTGACCTACTATGGCGTGATTTCAAACATAACTCAAACTTGGCTTTTATTCGTATGATGATTATACTATAAGGACACGGGACAGAGAAAGGGGAGGTTTAGGTACCCATTAATTGGTTTCACCCTACAGCTGGCTATTACTAGGTGGGGTACCAAGTCCGACTATCCCAAGTTCCTATCGTTATTAACGTCTCTTTTGTCTTTTATTTGTTTTTGTTTTTTCTTGTGCATTCCTTAGGCAGATTACTGTGTTTTTCTACCATTGTAAGTGTATCCTGTTACCCTTTTTATATTCTATGTACTTTTGAAACAAATAAATATGTTTTTGGAACTTTATTATGATTTTGATTTATTTTTTTACACACATCTGCCACATTTTCTAAAAAAAAATACGAAAAAAAACATTTTTGTTTTTCTAAAATTTGAAAAGGGACTTGTCTTTGAAGATTGTGTCACGTTTTCGGGTCTTTTTTTTTAAACTTCGAGTTAAAAGCCTCATTGTAACGCCTATTCTTATAAAGAATGTATAAAATTGCACATTTTATGTGTGAATCAGCTCATATGATTTTGGGACGTGATAGTATTATATAAATATTAGATTCTTTTGATCAACATACTTTCTCTTTTCTTTCTTAAATAGATGCGATTTTCTAGCGAAATGAACATCATTTATGTTAATTTCTTCTTTTTCTCTTTATTAATCCGTATAATTTTTATTTTTGTTAACCATGATTCGCTTTGATATTGATATGAATGTATTTCTCATTAATCTCGGTTTTTAACTTTGTGTTTTTTGCTTTATCAAGCCTATAATACTTACAAGAACAATATAAAATAAAAAGTCTTTGATCAGAACAAATAAACGTTTGTTATATCGACAGCAGATGTTAAAAAAGATATTCAATATACCCTTTACTGGTGTCTGAAATGTAACTTTTGTGGCTTTATGTATTGAGAGAGACCGCAGTTATGTATTCAAACATGTTTCTCTTATGATTTCAACTCATTGTTAATGATATAAATAAGTTATATTTAACAAGGATACGTCAAATTAAAAAAAGCCGGTTAATTTGATTGGTCAATCTATAACAAATTGTCACTAATTGGTTCAAATTAAAAGAAAATGTCATGTTCGTAGCAAGAATAATTGAATTGTTGCCTCCCAAATCGCATATCATATATAGCCGCTTACAACTAGAATGAAGTTCTACACATTTTTCTATTATCACTTCCTCCCTCAACGAAGATGAGTTTTTATTAATATTCTTACATTTTTGGACGAGCCTAAAGATTAAAGATGAATAAAAATATGTTTTTATTATCTTTTGTCACCCTTATTTCACTGGGCTCAGATTCAAATACTTTTATGGCTATGGAACCAAGGAAAATATATGTATTTATCTATTTCCTCCCTTGCTTATGTTTTAGAAAAAAGATTTCCTGTTCCAAGGGCCTACCCCTATCAAAATTTGAAAACTGAATTTTTATATTTTAGCTACAATTTGGGTAATAACAAAGTTACTGAACAGGGTATAATTTAGAATATAGAAATAAAAATAGAATAAAGAAAAAATATAGAAAAAAAACCCAAAAAAAACAATGAAATGAGAGTACTAACAAAATTATGGAACAGAACTGTCAAGAGCCGAAATCCAAAAAAGATACATACAAGTGTAACATACCGGAAAAATTCACAAAGCCATGGCCCTGACTTGGTTCAGCCATTTCAGATGAAATGGCAGTTTAAACAGGTTTTATGTAGCGTCCGATAGCAAGTTCTATTGAAGCGTCGGGGCCAGTTAATTGTTTGTCCCAGGATTAAGTAAAAAACTAATTTTGTATTTCCTGGATTAGACCAAAATTTTTTTCCCTTATAACTGTTAATGAACGTTTTAATGATCGATTTAAACGGAATTTTTTGAAGTCTTAAATGACAAGGAAACTATACCTAATGAGGAAGGTACATCAATGTTGCTGGCTCTCGTGTAACGAATCGGCTGTGAAACATGCAATCCGTAAGCAGAATATTACTGTTCATGTTAGGAAAATTGATAGTTAAGAAATTGAAGTCGTCCCTTTTGTTGTAGTACTAAGATGACCATTTTCGTCAATCCAAAAAGATGTACATCTAGTGGTTTCTGTTGTTTTGTTTATCTCTAATTCTTTTGGATACATTGTTGGAATCCATTTAGCAAAAGAAACATTATTAAGGAGGCTCACTCGTGATGTTGTTTATCAAGGATTTCTTGAAACATATTTTAATTGATTAAGCATTGTCAACTAAATGAATATAAAGGTTTGTGTGTTTTCAACGGCGATACCAATGTAAAAAATGGATAACAGGAAACACCTACAATGGCTGAACATTTTAATTACATGCCACAATCTGCTATGGAACTACACAGGAAAAACACGAATAGGACAAAAGACAAACGTAGACAACGATAGGAACTCGAGACAGCCAGACTTGGTACCGGCACTAGCAAAAGCCAACGGTAGGGTTAAACCGGTTTATGGGTACCAAAACCTCCCCTTTATCTGTCCCGTTTCCCTATAGTATAATAAACATACGAATAAAACCCAATACAGGTAGACTACTAACTCCATGACCACAATCTTGATAGGAGTAAAAACAATACGTAATTTTGAAAGACAGGTCAAGGTTCGCTCGCCGCTAAACTGACGGGTAGCTCAAGGAGCCTAGTCTGCTGGTAGAACACTGTCGCACTACGGAAAAAAAAATCAAACTCAAAACTTCCCGAAGGGTTTGGTCAACAATAACCATAAATTTCAGTAGACATCGGCAGTATCAGTGAGGGGCCAGTGTGTGTGCAAAATTTTTCAGGTCATTAGGTCTCAAAGCTAATTTAACGGATGCAAGCAGAATATCTTGTCGATATCCCCTATAACGTAAAGAATGTAAGTTACGTCCCAGCTTTTCTGGAGTTATAATCAATTTCTGGCATTATTAAACAACATTTCCGTTAAGACGAGGATTAGAAATGCCCTTAGTAATAAGCTGTTTACGAGTAACGCCATATTTAGACATCAAATATTCATAGTATAAAACTTCTTAAATCTTAAATGTATTCAACAATTTATGTAACCTGTAACCCTGTTGACTCTAGACTTAAGAAAATTTGGCGGGAAATTGGTTCCTTTTGATTTTCATTAGTTTAACATCAAGACTGTTTTTTGGTCTAAAAGCTAGGAAGTTAAATCAAGGATTTTCATGACACTTGTCAGGTGCGTTAATTTGACCTATCAAAGACATTAATGAAATAAAAAAGTGAGAGTCCGTGTGCAAAATTCTTTGAGGCTTTTGGACCGGAGAAAACCAGAGTTTAGAAATCTGACACAAATTGAAAAATGTGACGAGTGAGCCCCCTTAAAGGATAATATCATCAATGACGAATGATATGATATGGAGTAAATGCACTTGAGACAAAGTTTCTACAAATACTTTGTAAAACCAAGCAATGGAACAAATATTGTATTTTAATAAGCGTCAGATATAAGTACTGGAATGCTTTAGTCGACAAACAAACAAAAAAAAAACAAAAAAAACGACGTTTGAACAATTTTTAACTAAGTAGTAACAATCACGAATTACCGAAGTTACTGTGAATTTAGTTTCTGCATATGCTCATTTCAACAACCTATGTCTCTTCAATGCAGATCAAATCAAAACATTTGGAAATCCTAAAACCGAAATATGTGTAAAAGAGAATAAATTATCTATAGGATCTAAATAGAAAAAACCAAATTAATCAAGCTGGAGACACGCCTTAGACACGCCTTAGTTTTAAATAAAATATTCTTAACTCCAGATATTGCAAATTTCAAAATTAAATGGTTTTCGAATAGTGAACTTCCCGTTTTCAGCAGTTATATTCCCACATCTCCGCCATATGGCGTCAACATTTCCAGCTCATTGACTGTTGTACCTGTAATGACGGTACGCGCGGTGTTGGTGTCTATGAACGTAACGCAATAAAACGTCAAAAACACTGATTTTTCAAAAGTAACAACTTACTGTCCAAAAACTTGTACACTAAGATTTACTACAATTGTCAATACAGAAATTTTAACGGTAGTCCCCATGATTTTATAGAAAGTTTCAATAATCAATGAAAGGATATGAGGCAAATGCACATGAGACAAAATTTCTACAAAAACATGGCAAAACAAGCAATGGTACAACGCTTTTATTATTGTTGTTCTTCATCTTGAAGGCAATGTTTCTATTTAATAAATGAAATTGTAAGGCAATGTAATCTAATGCAAAGCATCGAGCAGTAATTGCAAATTTCATCTTTCCGTCTCACGAAAAATAAAATAAAGGGAATATATACTTTTCCCCGGAAAATGCTATACTTCTCTCTTGCGAAAATAAATATATGAAAACAACGCTAGCATTTGTCATGATATTTTAAATGATATAAAAACAATATTGATTTAGTGAAAACAGCAAATAAAACTGTTAGTTAGCGCATTATTTGAAGTTTTAAATAAATTACAATCTATAAAAAGGCCAGTTTTATCTATTGACAGTTATGATTTTTTTTTCACATTATACAACCCTTCCGGATAAATTGATTAAATCTAAACTTATTAATTGTCTTTTAATTTTTCTGGTCTTGAGTTCATTTGTCTAAATCTAAAAAAAAATTTTAAAACCTAGGAAGTATCTCTCTCTTGTATAGCTTTGCCCTGAGCTGATTTTGGCTTTCCCATTTAGATCCTATGGATAATTTGTCCTTAGATGATTTTGGCTTTATATTTAGATTAAATTGGTTATTTGTTCTCTATCAGTTTTTAAAGATCTTTTGAGTTTCTGGTCTTCCAAACGTTTAGATTTTATCTGCACTGAAGAGACAAAAGTTGTCGAAATGCGCATATGCAGAAAGTAAATTCACAGTAACTTCGGTATTTAGTCATTTGTTTTCTATTAGTTTTTGCACATATTTCGGTTCATGGATTTCCAAATGTTCTGATTTGATCTGCACTGAAAAAAAATAAGCTGTCGAAATGCACATATTGTACAATCTAAATTCATAGTAACTTAGGTAATTTGTTATTTTCTGTAACAAAAAGTAAGGATTCTTCTCCAATATTACTTACAACAACCACTGTTCCTGGACATGTGATGATATGATAAGGGACTGAATCTTTTGCTAGACAAAATTTATGCTCGTTTGGGCACCTTTGTTTATAAAGCCGTCATTGGAATCCACACTGGTACTAATTGTGCGAATTGTAGATCTTTTTCTGTTCTGTTACGAACGGGATTTCATGAAAAAAAAACCCTACAAAATGGAACTGTATACCAAGCAGTAATAAACTCATTTCAATTTTCAATTAAAAACACCAGGTACATTGACAAACTCTTTAGGGACCGACCATTCAACCTGAAAGGAGGGGGGGGGCTATGTTTTTTTTTGTCAAAAAAAAATATTTTGTTTGTACTAGTTAAAAAAATATTCTGCCCAGAAAAAAAACCATANTTCAAGTTAAATGGTCGGTCCCTTACTATTAACAATCCCATTTTTTTTATTATGTCGACATCATTTACCGACAGGAATGGAAACTTGATAAAAATGATTCTAAAAACTGCCCTTTGTTTTGGATCTAAGTATCAACATTGTCTGGTAAAAATAAAAACTAAATTTAAAAAATTCTAAGATAAAAGGGATGATTTTGATCTCACTATTACTAATTTTCCTTTCTTGACGGCGACGTTTCGCTAGCTGCAGCCTACGGGGTTTGTATTTCTAAGCAGGTACGATTCGCACGCGTTTGTTTTATTGTGTTTAACCTTACTCTCTCATCCAAGCTTTTACAACAAGGTTATATATCTCATAGATTATTAAATGAAGCTAATTACACAAAGGGTATTTCTCATCCTCGATTTTATGGAAATGTTAAAATTGTCAGAAACTGGTAAAAAAATCAAGAGAAACTGGGACATAACTTGCATTCTTTACGTAAAAGTGGATATTGACGGGGTATTCTAAACGAATTCGTTAAATTGGAATTTTGATTCCATTGACCATAAAATTTAACTCATATACAGATCTCCCACTGATAAACTACTGAAATACGTGACGACTTTTTACACAACTCTTCTGGAAAACAAGTTTTGAGTTTGAGTCTTCTTCTGTAGTGCAGCAGTGTTTTACCAGCAGACTAGGTTCCTTGAGCTAGCCGACAGTTTAGCGGCGAGCACTCTTTGACCTATCTTCCTAAATAAGGTTTTGTCCCATTCCCTTCTTTTTCCAAGACATCGGTAATAGAGTCGGTCTACATGTATTGGATTTAATTCGTATTTTTTATTATACTATAGGGAAATGAGATAGAGAATGGGGAGGTTTGAGTACCCATAAACCCCACCACTGGCTTTTGCTGGTGCCGGTACCAAGTCCGGCTATCCCGAGTTCTTATCGTTATTTATGTTTGTCTTTAGCCTGTTATGCATTTTTTGTAGTACCCTCCTGGGTTGTAGCTTGTGATTGTGATTTCCGGCCCTTGTAGGTGTTTACTGTTATCTTAACTTTATAACTCTTAAATAGAAAAATACCGAAGTAACTATGAATTTAGATTCTGCATATGCAAAAAAAATGATATTTGCATTTCGACAATTTTGTCTCTCCAGTGCAGATCAAATCAAAACATTTGGAAATCCTTAAACTAAAATAAATGTTAAATCTGATAGAGAGCAAAGTACCAATAAAATGACCATATACAGAAACTAAATGTACATTAACTTCGGTGTTTTGTTGTTGTTACTAAATAGTACAATACTGTTCGAACGAGTTTTGTTTGTTTGTTTGGTTTTTTGTTTTTGTTTGTTTTGGTTTTTGTTTTTTGTTGTTGTTTTTTCTAGAATGTTGAATAAGAATAAAGCTTACCGGTACTTATATTTGAATGTTGCTTACACAATTTTTTTTTGAAAAGGGGAAACATGAAAAATAATTGTCATCTTTCTATATTATATCTATATTATTTGCTAAAAATACAAAATATTTGTATTATATCTTATAATTTTATGTTTTGTCATTATTATTTTGGAAAAACGCTCGAAGAAAAAGTAATAATTTTGTAAAGTTTAAGCAAGAAAAACCTTCCTAAAATACAAAAACACAAAAGCTGCATCATAAACAGTAAAATATTTTTGTTATTTAGATTTAAAAAATATTTCATTCCATTTGGTATATTCCCTTAAATTGTAAAAGACTATTTTTCCAAACAACGGCAGTAGAATACCGAAGGAACAAGGTAAGCGAAGACCACAAAAATCGAAATCTAAAGACATGGCAAAAACGGCAACAGAGAAAAACAAAGACAAGACAAGGACGTGAGACAGCCACAATGCACGGAAATAAAAAGACGACATTTAAAACTAAGGCACAGTGTGAACTCCAAATTCCACGTAGAAACCATACTTTTTAATTATATTGTTTTAAAGTCAGTCATTTACAATCATTTGATTGTTAAAATTTTGTAAATTTCCTGATACTTTCGTAAATTTCCCGAAACTTTCAAAGACCAATTGTTTTTTTTTGTTTGTTTTTGGAATTTTAAAAATTGAAAACCTTTTGAAAACATGATATCCAACTCAGTCCGCTTCAACATAAGGATTGTAACAATTGTTAGTAAACTTTCTGGAACTCTTGAATATTATATGGAAGGATATTAGACCACACCACATATGTTAACTCCAACTGTAATAATTCTAATGAGTTGTTCTTTAAAGACAGGTTTTTTGGGGAATTCCACCAAGAAACCATTCTTTTTTAATACATTTCATTGAAATCAGTCATTTCAAAAAATTACGATTCGGTAAGTTTCACAAAGATTTCAAAGACAGGGTGTTTTTAATTCTTTCTAGAAACCAGAGTTTGAATTTGTTTGAGTGAAATGGATTGTTTTATATAATTGGATTTCAAAAATTTTGACTTGGAAAGTAAGGATTAAACTTGCAAGGGATAGCTGTCGTTTCTGACATTTCCATTCAGATTTTAAATATCTTAACAATGGCACAAAGTATTCTTAAATTTTATGCCTGCCAAAAAAAATGTATTCTTTTGTACAATTAGGAACTAAAAGCAATAAAGTATTGTTATTGCTGAGAAGTGAATGGTTTTGACACTCATAAGAAAAATCTCCCTCCTACAAATTTCAGTAAATTTCACATAAATTTAACGTTATGTCTGTAATTTGTGAGCTGCTTACTTTTAGACATATTATGATTTCTGATGTTTAAATAGTTGGGGTTTAAATGCACAAAAGAGACACAGTATGTCGAAATTGCTATCTGCAGAACTAAAATAGAAAAAAGGTCAAATTGTTTTCGAAATATATCATGATTACCAGTGCAATTAATATAAGTAAAACAAATAAGCACAGTTATACAAAATATATAAAGTAACCATTCCAAGCATAGCTTATGGAGGCTTATTTCTGCCATCGAGATGTTGAGCTGTCTAGATAATTATCGAAAATAATAGCTACTTAGTATATGTGTACAGTGAGGAACGCTTCTTGGTAAAAGTGCATTTATTTCAATTACAAAGTAAAACACAGATATATATATTACTAATATTGAAAATAGATCTGGAAATATTAAGGTACTTAATAACAATTCAAAATTCACGTGGATTATGTCTGCAGAAGATACTTTTGTATACAGTCATTTATATTCATTGATAAATGATTTATTTTCATTACGACAAGATATTTTAGATACAAAATAATATATATAGTTTCCATAACGAGAACTAGTTGAATATAAAATTTCTCACATCGAGTTAAATAAATTTTGCAAATATTCGAAAGCGAGGCTTGCCGAGCTTTTAAACATTTGAAAATTTATTTTACGAGATGTGAGAAATTTCATAATTACCGTGTTTTAAAAGTTGTGGAAACTGTTTCTCTAATGACTGGACGAAAAACACCGAGGATTGTATTCCGAATAAATTATTCGGGAAATGTCACGAAACTTGTTCTCCTCTCTAGAGATGAGAATAAATGTTTCCACATCGTTCAGGAAATGTGAAAACTGGATAGAAATTAGAGAAAGATTGTTTATATATTACTTTATTATCTTCAATTATTATAGAATTGAACGAGTTTTATTACATTTAGTCTTATTACATAAGAGAACGAGTTTAACCCCACCGCAATTTTTGCGCCTGTCCCAAGTCAGGAATATGTTGGTGACTGGCTTGTCCGTGTCTTCTTATGAAATTTTAGTTTCTTGATATTTGGGTTATTGGATGTGGTT